>CAUYLG010035906.1:0-133798 GCA_963573385.1 Cacajao melanocephalus
CATCAGTGATAGACTGGACAAAAAGGCTGTGGCTCATATACACCATGGAACACTATGCAGCCATAAAAAACGATGAGTTTGTGTCCTTTGTAGAGACATGGATGAATATGGAAACCATCATTCTCAGCCAACTGGCCGTAGACGGGCAAACCAAACAGCGCAGGGTTTCACTCATAGGCAGAGTGATGAACAATGAGAACGCTTGGGCACAGGGAAGGGAACAACACTCACAGGTCTAGGTGGGGGCATGGGGGGAGGGGAGGGACTGCGAGGGGGGTGCAGGGAGGATGGGGAGGGATAACAGCAGGAGAAAGGCCTGATATAGGCAAACGGTGGCGGGGAAGTGGGAGAGATGGAGACAGCAAACCATCATGGCACGTATGTACCTATGCAGCAATCCTGCAGGATGCAGGAAGTACCCCAGAGCCCAAATACCATTAAAGAAAAAAAAAAATACTTGGCTGGGCGTGGTGGCTCATGCCTGTAATCCCAGTACTTTGGGAGGCCAGCACAGGCGGGTCACTTGAGGTCAGGAGTTTGAGACGAGCCTGGCCAGCATAGTGAAACCCCTTCTCTACTAAAAATACAAAAAATTAGGCAGGCATGGTGGCTGGCGCATGCCTGTAGTCTCAGCTGCTTGGGACACTGAGTCACGAGAATTGGTTGAACCTGGGAGGCAGAGGTTCATTGAGCTGAGATCACCCCACTGCACTCCATCCTGGGTGACAGAGTGAGACTCCATCTCAAAACAAAAAAAAAGCATGAAAACTATTTTTCTCGTAATCTCCTAAACAAATTCAGAACCTAGAGAGTACTTTTACATGTTGAATTCTGACTAAAAAGAGAGCCTTAAAGGTGAGAATAATATGTTGATTTTGGGGCTATTTGTGTTGAGGGGAACTGTAAGAGCTGATAGGAACTCTGTTTTCATTGAACATTTTCCTTAATTTGAAAACAGTAAGTAGTAAATGAAAGTTGCGTACAATCTAAAGTATGCATAATGTGTATAATTGCAACTACTTAAGAATACAAAATTATATAATTGGACTGGGGGTGTTAGGAATCTTATTTTAATTTCTATTTGTAATTTCTTTACAACTTTTTAAAATTTTGGCCAGGTGTGGTGGCTCCCACCTGTAATCCCAGCACTTTGGGAGGCTGGATCACTTTAGGTCAGGAGTTCATAACCCGCCTAGCCAACATGGTGAAACACCATCTCTAATAAAAGTATATTTTAAAAACTTAGCCGGGCATGGTGGCGGGCACCTGTGATCCCAGCTACTTGGGAGGCTGAGGCAGGAGAATCGCTTGAACCCAGGAGGTAGAGGCTGCAGTGAGCTGAGACTGTGCCATTGCACTCCAGCCTGGGTGCCAAGAGCAAAACTGTGTGAAAAAAAAAATTAAACTTTCATATAATTTTAGACTTACAGAAAAGTAATATACTTTAAATAGTAAGAAAATTCTCTCATATCTTATCTGTCTTCCCCAAATGTTAGCATTTTACCACATTTCCTTTTTTCCCTTCTCCCTCACATTCACACTCTTACTCTCTCCGTAAGTATGGAGAATAAATAGAAATAGACACATTGTTTTTTTTTTTTTTTTTTTTTTTTTGGGGAAACATTTCAGAGTAAATTTCAGACATGGTGCCCCTTGATATAGAAAAAAGTTACTGTGTATTTCCTAAAAACAAAGATATTTTACATAACCACAGAATGATGATCAAAAGCAGAGAACTAACCTCACTATAAAACTATTTGGGTGTTATAGTTCTTACTCCAGTTTTTCTAATAATATCCTTTATATGAAAAGAACATCTTAGATCACAAGGTATATTCAGCTGTTCTCTTTCATATTCTTTACTCTTTTTTTTTTTTTTCTTTTTAAAGGCAGAGTGTAGCTCTGTCACCCAGGCTAGAGTGCAGTGGCGAGCTCTTGGCACTGCCACCTCCATCTCTCAGATGAAGTGATCCTCCTACCCCAGCCTCCTGATTACTTGGGAGTACTGGCATGCATCACCACATCTGGCTAGTTTTTTTAATTTTTCATAGTGATGGTGTCTTACCATGTTGCCCAGGCTGGTCTTGAACTCCCCTGGGCTTAAGCAATCTGCCCACTTCAGCCTCCCAAAGTGCTGGGATTACATCTCACTCGGCCCATATTCTTTAATCTAGCATTGTTCCTCAATCTTTCCCTTTTCTTTTATGACCTTGACATATTTGAAGAGTGCAAGTCAAGCTATTTTGTCAATTATCCTTCAACTGGGTTTGTGTGATGTTTCCTTACGATTAGAATCAGGCTGTGTGTTTTGGTAGAAATGCCAAGAAAGCAATGTGTGCTCTTCCTAGTGTCTTGTTTCAGGAGATACATGATATTGATTGGTCTCTTTATTGCGGGCATCAGCTTTGATCAGTTAGTTATGGTGGTTCCTCCTAGGGTTATCCATTCTCAAGTTACCATTTTTCCCTTTGTAATTAATGAGAATCTGGTGAGGAGACACTTAGAGATGATTTCATAAGGAATTGAATTTTTAAAATGAGATTTTTTGAAAAAATAGCTAATGAAAATCAATAGGGAGAAATATTTGGCAAATGAAAGTGCTGATCATTAAGGTTTGTTTTTAGCCTGTACATTCCTTCCCAGTTTTCTAGATGATTAGGAAATTCAGCAGGCCAGAACTTCAAAGAGGTAGGAAAGAATTTTCCAGAATGTCACTGATCACTGATGTTGTAAATGAGGACTGGTGGCTTTGGGAAATGGACAAAAAAACTTTTATAGTTTAAGAAGGAAGATCACGCGTTACCTTGGCCAAAGCCGGAGTAGCAGGGTCTTAGGAATGTGAAAGTTGGTATTACGGTAAATTGTAACTTTTTTCTAACTCCTCTTTTATTTAAGGAAAAAAAATACACTTTTAGCTCTCATAAGTGTGTTGTGCTATAAGCGAGTCTCTGGTTGGTGAGGGCTCTGGCTGGCTGCTCCTTGATGGGTGGCAGAGGGGTTGGTAACTGAGCAGGAGCGCATGGAAGGGAAGGCAAGGGCTCCGGGGCCAGGCTTGCTGTTACGTGTTTCTGGTCTCCCCAGTATTTTTTAAATGTAAGATCTGGTAATAGCATTTGATTAATGTTCCATTTTCTCTACTAAAACTAATAAAAACTTGAAGTTCTTCCTCCCTTCTTTTCCATCTTCTCTCCTTTATCTGAAGGAAATGGATGACAAGGCAGGTCTTTGCCCTGGGATGGCTCAGAAAGCATAGTCTCATCTTTACCTTTCACCTTTTTTTCTCTTATTTAGATTTTAGAAATAACAGCCTTCTGATTTTTCTTCCTCTCATGTCAATTCATTTTCAGCTTTTTCTACTGTCCATTCTTAGAACTCCTGCCAAGCTCCACTTTTCCCTTCTGGAGGTAATTATTCCTACTTTCATCTCCAAGGCTGTACGTACAGTAGGGTCATTTCTCACGACTCCTGAGGCGAACAGAGGGCCTTAGATGGGCGCTGATTCTCCAAGTGGGAGAGAATAAGGTGAGGGCCAGGAATGAGTAAGAAGGGAGGGTGAAAAGGGCCTTAGATGGGTGCTGGAGAAGCAGTCAAGGTGGAGGTGCAGAAGGTGACCAAGAGGTGCCTTGTGCCTGAGAAATCTCACTGTCTAACCGGAGGAGATTCCTAAAAAGCCTGTCGGTGTGGACCCTGAAAACTGCAGAACTGCCTGTTTGTGAAAGTCTTGGGATGTAGTTGTGGTCAAAAATAGAGTGCGAGCAGGTGGAGGGGGAGAAGCAGGATCCTATGGGCGCTGAGGACTTTCCCTCTCGGAGTGGGGAGCCGTGAGATTTGGGGGACCTGATTAAGTCACCTGATCGCTCCTTGTTTTAGAGGGTAAGACTGGCTCCCTGGTGGATGATGGAAGAATCTGAGGGACAGCTCGTATAAGGTGAAAGATGCGAGAGGGTCTAGGTTAGATTGAGACACTTCATACTGTTCCACCTGGGAGAGATGGGGAAGAGAGCAGGTAAAGGTGATCAGAGGATATGAGCTTGGGCCTTAGATGGATGCTGATTCTCCAAGTGGGAGAGAGCAAGATGAGGGGCAGGAATAGGTAAGAAGGGAGGGTGGAAATGGAGTTACCATCAAAACCACA
This sequence comes from Cacajao melanocephalus, assembly GCA_963573385.1. Taxonomy (NCBI): domain Eukaryota; kingdom Metazoa; phylum Chordata; class Mammalia; order Primates; family Pitheciidae; genus Cacajao; species Cacajao melanocephalus. Next base: position 4,136 of record CAUYLG010035906.1, read on the forward strand.
CATACATCCCTCATTCCCCGCTTTTCTAAATGAATATAGCAGTGAATCTGTACCACTGACTTTTGCACACAATTATAATTTTGTATTGTTTATGTAACTCATGTTTTTCTAAAAGAGTTGACAGCCTTATTTGGCTGATTATTTAATATTTGCTTACTATTCATTCCTAAAATTGTAAACCTTTTGGGGCAGGGATCATGTGTTACATTACTTGTGTCCAGAATCTATCCCATGGATCAGTGGCTCAGTCAGTTCCATGCTTCCTTGGGCGCTGTCTTGCTGGAGCCCTGTGAGCGTTCCTTGGTGGACTCTGCAGCTCTGGCTATTGTCATAATTTTTTGCCTCCACGAACAGCCTTTTCAGAGATTGGTGAGAACTTTCCAGAAAAAAACTGACTCAACTGGTTGGTGCAGTGACCAGAGATACTGTTAGAAGAGGAAGGCTGTCACCTTAAGAAAATAGTGCCTGGGCACACACAGCATTACTTCTTTTTTGTTTCTGTCAAAGAGTCTGCTTTCTGTGGGTTCGCTACTTTTTGCCTTGGCCAGAAACTTGCTAGGAAATGACTGCATGAGCAAAAATAGATGATCCAATCAGAATAATTGTGGATTGTGTGTTTAAACTGGTGTCAGCAATAAATGGAAGAAGAGTTTAACGACTCATGGGGACTAGAACTCCATAAGGGTACTAACGCATGGGTTTGCAATGTTGCTTCTTACAGTCTTAGATTTTGGCATGTTTTGTCTTCTGAAAGGTGTTCCATGTGTCTTACCATCTTCCAGACAGAAAGGGACACACTTAAAAAATAGTTCTCATCTTCCTGCTCAGGATTAGACAGAGTGCACTTCTCTATTGCATAAAGCGCACGTTTCCAGAGTTCTGCTCTGTGAGTGATGCCGTTAGAGATAGTGCAAGTTTTTCTTCTAAATTTTGTGTAACTACTGAGAGTGATCACATAATATGCTACACTGACATTATTGACACCTGGTGGAGTAGAATTAATGCTCAACTTCTCCCAGCAGAGTCACAGATGACAGCTTCCTGTGGGGCTGAGGTTGCCACCTGGACAGGCATAGGCTGGCTTAGTGAGACTTGACACTGGTCCCACCAGATCATGAGCCACCAGATCATCTTTTTTCTTTCAGCCCGTGGTGGAAACAGTCATGCCAATGAGATGCACTCTTTTTTTTTTTTTTTTTTTTGAGACAAAGTCTCGCTCTGTCGCCCAGGCCGGAATGCAGTGGCGCAGTCTTGGCTCACTGTAACCTCCGCCTCCCAGGTTTGAGCAATTCTTATGCCTCAGCCTCCTGAGTAGCTGGGATTACAGGCGTACGCTATTACACCTGGCTTATTTTTTGTATTTTTAGTAGAGACATGGTTTCACCATCTTGAACTCCTGACCTCGTGATCTGCCTGCCTTGGCCTCCCAACATGCTGGGATTACAGGCGTGAGACACAGTGCTTGGCTGAAGTGTGCACTTTTTTTTTTTTTTTTTAAATACAAAGTCTTGCTTTGTCACCCAGGCTGGAGTGCAGTGGCACGATCTTGGCTCACTGCAACCTCCACCTCCTGGGTTCAAGCAATTCTCCTGCCTCAGCCTCCAGAGTAGGTAGGATTTCAGGTGCATGCCACCATGCCTGGCTAATTTTTTGGATTTTTAGTAGAGGTTGGGTTTCACCACGGTCAGGCTAGTCTCAAACTCCTGACCTCGTGATCCGCCTGCCTCGGCCTCACAAAGTGCTGGGATTACAGGCATGAGCCACCAACCCGGCCCAAAATGCACTCTTAATTACTTTCCAAACAGTTCCCCCTTCAAAATAAGAAAAGCAATACATGAAAAATGACGACTGTTCATATTTTGCAGAACTTCCAGAAATATGATAATTTAGGGAATCTGGCTATTTCCTGCTTATCCCGTTGTTTCCAGGTCATTCTCTGGCTTCGGTTAAGCTGGGGCTGCAGGTCAGTGGATTTGCACTGTGTGGATGGTGAACGGGTGGGGTGGTGGTGGGGTTGGCTCACGTCACTTCTGCACGCTGAAGATGTTCAGAGAGTTGACATTGCTTTGAAGAACCTCTGGGATAGAGTGAAAGGGGCTCGTACATGTCCTTGGACATCCGGCTCAGACTCAGCGCCCTCTTGATTCCTTTTCCATCTCCTCAACTCAGAGGGACTCTCTTACGCTGTTTTTTCTTTCTCACTCAGTGAACACTGGGGGCTTTCAGATTAGACCTGGTTGCAGGAGCTTTTATGAGTAACCTAGGAGTTTAGATCCCAGCTTTTCTGAGCTTAGTGACCTTGGTCACATTATATAACCGAGGATTTCTTACCTTTTCAGGTAATCTGATGAAAGAAATGATCCCTCACCCCAGAATAATGCACATGAATGCACATGCACAGAAAATGTCTACATGTTTGCTTCAGGGTCTCCCAATTGCACCCCTCTTGAGCCTCAACTCTTAATACCTATAAAAGGGGATGCAGGCGCACCCTCATGGGGTCTACCTCACTAATCTTTGACAGTGAAGTGAGGGAATGTACACAGAGTGTCATCATACTTAGTGTGGAGCCTGGCACATGGTGCACCTTCTTTCTTTCTGACCCTCCCTCTCTGGCTCCTGCTCCCATCTCCCTCTCTGTACATCTGCCAAGGGAGAAGAGTTAAGTCTTATTTCATTTTAGGATTATTTGTTAGGACAGAGCCCTGCTAGATTTTCATTTCATCTCTCCACAGTGATTTCTTTGTTCCTTTTTCTTCCTCCTTCCAGTTTGGGCATCTCACGACCACATCACATTATCTTACTGGGCTGCAGCCTCAGTACACCCATTTCCTTTGTGTGGGAGAAGTCTGGGGTATGTTAAGCTCAGAGAAGCCCTGGGTCTCCCTCTCCCACTTAGGGCTGCCCCAGTGGCATGCGGAATCTTCAGCATGCCATTTCCTCTACTGTGGAGGGCAAGTGGAGCCCTGCTCCAGAGTTCATGCCTCCAAGGAGCATGAGTGCCATAACCATGACCTCAGTCTGCAGGGCACACAGCCCCACGGAGGACTCCTCTGGGGATACAGAGGCCTGATCAGCAGCAGAATTGGGAATAGCCAGTCCTGATGGTGGAAGCCCTCATTCATGATGAGTTGGAGATGACCCTGACCACCTCCAACCCACAACCTTCCTCCTTGGCCAGTCACAGGTAGTGGGAGGTGCCTTCCATCTCAGTAGTGAAAACTCAGCTTCTCAGTCTGTTTCCTATACCTGCCCCCGTAGACTGTAACAGTATACTCCTTGTCTGTGTGCCCTTGGTTTGGCACATTGGGTGAGGACAAGGTCCAAGTTCATTCTCAGAGCTCACCAGAGAGTGAGCCGCGCACTGCTGTTAACAAGGGGCTGTCACAGCCCAAGTGCCTGATAGGGCCCAGCACCGGGCCTCCATGGAGGTGAAGACAGATCCCCGGCACCCAGAGCCCAATTTGTGGCTGAATGGGCTTATGTGTATAGTGAGGGTTCAGCTGGGCTGGTGGATGGCACCTTGGAGGGATCTCAGCCACAAGCCTCTTGCCCATTGGTGTCTTCTCCTTCTGGCCTTCCTGGTTCTCAACTGAGTTCTCGGTCTTGTGCCCTGCCTGGGTGCATGGGAGTCATCCATAAATACATGTTGGTGAGACTCCTTCAGGTCACAGGTTCATCTTAAGAAAATGAAAGCTTCTCTCTTGGGTTCTTCAGTTAATATTTCATCTTCTTTTTACAGTAATTCATTAGGGTGGTTCAGCCAGCTGCCACTATCCTGAGAGTAGGCAGGAATGCAAAACCCACTTTTTAAAATAGCCTCATTGGTAGAGGAATGTTGGCCTCACCTGACACTGGCTCAGGTTCTCCTAGCTGGAAACGCACTGGCCCGCATCTTTATTTGCATCCTCCAGGATTCCAGGATGCTCTGTCACTTTTCAGGTGGCATCATCATGACTCATAAATTGAGCAACGCTTCCATTAGATTGCCCTAGGCATCATCTTCAAAACTCTAATGTCTGGATGTTTCCAAATAGCCTGCCATGTGGATGATTGATGGTTTTCATTCTTGGCTGGGTTATGAAACAGGCCATAGCTGTTGGTATTGGAATTGGTGGTCCTGATGTGCCACTAGGTGATCAACTCATCGATACCATTGGTGGCCACGCAATGAGGCCCAGGACTGTGGGCCACCTGAGAGGTCAGCTGCTGCTCTGTCAGCGCTGTTTGGTGCTTCATTCACGAGTTTAGAGAAAGATTTCATAGCTTTACGTGTGTGTCTATTGATACATGACGATCTGTCGCCAAGATACAATGCTTAAACTGTTTGGGTGGCCCAGGAATACTTTCACATCTTCCTAAGAAGGGGGTGAACACCCACTCAAGACTTCTGCAAAGACAAGAGAGCGCAGCGCTCTGAGTTGCTGCTGAATGATTGATGTGGTCTTGTTTGTACATGTGCTCTGTGTTTTCTAGTGTGTATTTAATGAAGCTTCCCATGTGCCAGGTATCTTCAAAGCCCTAGGGACGTGGTGGTCAATGTGGGTGGCCAGGCCCCAGCTCTTGTCAGCTTACACTAAGAAGGGTTTATGAGGAGTAAATAAAAAGAAAGATATAAGGGTCAGGTTAAGAATTAAAATCAAATATAAGATGGGGTGACTAGAGGTTGGCCAGGTACCTGCTGTAGAGGGATAGTCAAGGAAGGAAGTTTTTAAAAAATAAACCTTCTGTGTTCCTGTGTTGGATAATTTCCAACATATACATAAGTAGAGAGCATTACCTAAACCAGCAGACCCCGTGAACCCGTCAACCATCCTTGGCAAATATCCACTCGCAGGCAGTCCTGATCGTCTATACACTACCCCTCACTCCCTGCTTCCTTTTACTAAACTGTTTTGAAACAAATCCTGGTTATATCGTTTCATCCATATTTGTATCTCTGTGTCTCTTTCTCTTTTTTGAGACAGGGTCTCACTCTGTCACCCAGGCTGGAGTGCAGTAGTGTGATCATAGCTCATCACAGCCTTGATCTCCCAGGCTCAAGCCATCCTCCTGCCTCAGTCTCTTGAGTAGCTGGGTCTACAGGCACGTGCCACCATACCTGGCTAATTTTTTTTTTTTTTAATTTTTAGTAGAGATGAGGTTTTTTTGTGTTGTCCAAGTTGGTCTTGAACTCCTGAGCTAAAGTAGTCCTCCCACTCTGAGCTCCCAAAGCACTGGAATTACAGGTGTGAGCCACCATGCCTGACCTGTATCTCTCTTTTTTAACAAGGCTACAATTATCATTATCAGACCCCTAAAAATTATAAATTCATGCAATCATCAAATACTGAGTTTGTATTCAAAATTCCCTAATACATGAATTATTTTCATTTATTTTAATTTTAATTTTTGTAGAGGCAGGTTCTTGCTTTGTTGCCCAGGCTGGTCTCAAACTCCTGGGCTCAAGCGGTCCTCCACCTTGGCCTCCCAAAGTGCTGGGGTTACGGGTGTGAGGCGTCATATCCAGCCTAATACATGGGTTTTTTGATAGTTGCTTTGTTTAAATCTAGATGGCAATACAGTGTTCACATTACCTGAATTGATGATATGTCTCTAAAGTATCTTCTTAGCTGTATGTTCCTCTTCTAACCTTTTTTTTTTTCCCTCCTTGCAATTTTTGTTGAAGAAACTGAATCATGTATCCTGTAGAATTGCTGCACTCTGGATTTTGATGTTTTGATGATTGTAACCCCACAGCGTTGTTTAACGTGTTCTTCTGTCTCCTTGTGTTTCCTGTGAACTGATAGTTACATCTAGACACTTGATCTGATTCAGCAGCAGTTTTACTTTTTCTCCATGGCTTCTTCATATGTGTTAGTCAGTGTGTCTGATCAGGAGATACATGATATCTCACTCATTCTTTTGTGATTTTAGCATTCATTGATGATCATTGCCCAAATCTCATTTATTATTTGGAGCTGGCAAAATGGTGATATTCTCATTCTATTATTTCTTCACTTGTTATCTGGGCTACTCCTTATCAAGTAAAGCTTTCCTCATTAAATATTGTTTACCGCGGGTTAAATGCTAGGTCTTTAAGGTGGTGACATTTAGGCTGTGACCTGACTTGACCTTGATTGAAGAAGGCAGGGAACATGGCAGGCTTAGGGTCTGGTTGGTGCAAAGACCCCTGGGGCAGAGCGTAGGCCAGTGCAGTTGGCATGTCCTAGGGAGGGCTGGGGAAGGGGGGTGGCACCTACCACCAGACCCACCTTTGTAAGCAGGGTCCTGAGTTTGGGGTTTCACTGCTATGGGAGACCCTTGGAGGTGTTCAGCAGTGGTCTGACATGATTGATTTCCCTTGAAGTTTCATGGTATACACTTTGTCACACACTTCCTCCCCACAGAGCATGTGGTCTCAGGGAGCAGAGGACACAGACAGTGAAACAGAAATTCCAGTTCTATCTTTTTTTTGCCCAAGCTGGAGTGCAGTGGTACAATCTTGGCTCACTGCAGCCTCTGCCTCCTGAGTAGTTGAGGTTACAGGCACCTGCCACCATGCCCGGGTAATTTTTGTATTTTAAGTAGAGATGGGGTTTTACCATGTCAGCCAGGCTGGTCCTGAACCCCTGAGCTCAAGTGATCCACTCACCTCGGCCTCCCAAAGTGCTGGGATTACAGGCATGAGCCACTGCGCCCAGCGGGTTCTCTCTATTCTTGTGCAATTTGCAAAAAATATGTGGACCTTCAGGTTAGGCTTTCTGGTTCTTGCATCTTTTGCATCTTGGTAATTCCACATTTTCAGATAGAATTTTTCTCTGATGTATTTTTCTATTCCTGGACTCTGGTTTTCAGGGAAGCATTTGGGGCTTCCTTGGGGATAGTATGTTATTCTCTTGCTTAGGTAAGGTTGAAATTACCCAGGTATAAGGATTCACTGGTGTAATGAAATGTGCATGGGAATGGAGAAATACTCTGTTTTTCTAGATTCTGAGGAGTAACCTGCCTCCCAGGGAGGGCTTGTCCTTGTGTCTGGGTCTGCACCCAAAAATGGGATGGCCAGCCTGCTTCTGAGTGGCTTCTCTGTCCTGGGGGTTAGCTTCACATTGCACTGTTACTAATGTAAGAGTTTCCACCCAGTGCTTACAGGGAAAATCTAATACCCTTTTATCTTTGTTAATATTCTTGATATAGAGGTTTAAATATGCAAAACAAAGAGATGCCATATGGCAGTGTGCAGCAGGATAGCCCAGTGTCTGTAGGGGCCAGTTGGTACCAAGCACTTCCAGAAGGGTGATATAGACACACACAGCACAGAGGACGCAGGTGTCTGCCAGGTGGATGGTGGGTTAGGGAGTCATTTGGATGGGAAGAGGGAAGGTGCATGAGAAGAGCACCGGCTGACCCGTTGCTGTTGGCCAGGTAAGAGAAGATGAAGAAAGGTGGTGGCAAGTGGCATCTGTAACTTAGGAAAACCCTGAGAGGCTGTAAAGTCAACTTTGTGCACACAAAAAATAAATGCATTATTTTTAGCTGTCAGACAAGGGATGAATTTTTGAGAGCTGTCAGAGGCCAGGCTTGCACAAAGATGGAGAAAGGAAGGGCAATTGAGCATTTAGCCAACCCCTGCCCTGAGGTGACGTGCTCTGGGAGGGCGGTCCACGTGGTGGCAGCTCCAAAGGGGACTTAAAAGTTTGTAAATTTTGCCTGGTCCTGGTGGCTCACGCCTGTAATCGCAGCCCTTCGGGAGGCTGAGGCGGGTGGATCACTTAACGGTCAGGCATTCAAGACCAGCCTGGCCAACATGGGGAAACCCCGCCTCTACTAAAAATACAAAAATTAGCTGGGTGTGGTGGCGGGCGCCTGTAGTCCCAGCTACTCGAGAGCTGAGGCAGGAGAATTGCTTGAACATGGGAGGCGGAGGTTGCAGTGAGCTGAGATCGCGCCACTGCACTCCAGCCTGGGTGACAGAGTGAGTGAGACTCTGTATGGAAAAAAAAAAGTTTGTAAATTTGAAAGGTGGTTCGGAGAGACACGTTTGATATTTGTTAAACACTGAAAGGAAAGGAGGGGAGAGTGGGCAAGGTTTTAAGAGTTGTTGACTGTGTGGACTTGCATCTTCCTGCAGGAAAACGGAGCCACTCAGCTGTTCTGATACAACAGGAAGTGGATGTCTGTGGCACCATCCCAGACCCACCTCTGCAGGGGGACCAGCTGGAGGGGCTTTGTGTTTTCCTCCTTGCTCTAAACAGAAAGTTGATTTTCAAGATGGGAGTCTGAATCTGTTACAGTAGGTGCAAGCCCAGTGTTATTTATTTAAGTGTGGAACGCTGAGGGAGTGTTGTTCTTCGCAGCTGGGCTTGGAGCTGCAAACGTCTACCATGTCAAGGGGCACGGAAATAAGAACTCGCCGCCCCTTCAGAGATGCCCGCATTGTGTCTTTTAAATAAGCTGCTCTTCTTGTTTTCATTGTTATTTATCATCCATTTCTGTAAACTGGCCTGTCTTGTGGCCTGGGGGCTTCTGTCAGCGACACCTTAGAGTTGAGTCCTATTGCTGTAAACTCTCCCTACCTCAGAAATAGGAACACAGAGTGGCCCGATTGTGTTCTTAAGGCCATTACCAGAAGTGACCACAACCCAGCTGTTCACTGCCCCTAGCCCATGTCCTGCCGCCTTCTCCCCTCACTGGGCCAGTCCTTGTAGACTAAAGGATGTTCTCAGTAAAGCTCATTTCTGCTCTGTCTTCTTTGGACTTCAGTGGGGATGATGAGTTTTAGCCTGTGGTTTCTTCTGTTGTAATTTACATGATGTTAAAGCTGTATTTCAAATCCCTAAACGCCTTTATTTCTCTCTATGGGAGACAGAACAAAGTGGGGCCTTGTAAGTGAACTTCCACGTGTCCAAGTCAGGAATCTCTTCCAGACTTCAGAGACTGTTTTACCATGGCTGTAAAAGAAGAGTTGGGAGAAGAAGGCCGAGGTGGGATTTTATCTCTTGCCCCTTTGCGGCCTCTCTGGGACGATAGTGGTTGTCATAGAAATCCACACCCACAGACAACCCTTTGCCCCATTTCCACCCACAAAGAATGGAATCCAGAGAACTTTCTTGCTTTCTGGACATGAAGAGAATGGCTGAGTTGGTGACAGGGGAAATGAAGAGGACTGGCCCAACAGTTTGTTTATCTGGGCTGGCTGATTCAGGAGAGCGTCCTCTTTTCAGTAGAAATGCCCTTCTGTGGATTGCTTTAAAAAAAGAAAAACAACTTAAAGATGAAAGTTCTCATTGCTTTTTAGAAGCCTGAAGCCCTGTGACCGGGTTGGAGGAGTCCAGTCAGTGTGAGGAGGGCTTTCAGAGGCACAGAAGCCAGAGGGCAGAGGGTGTGGAGGGAGCCTGGGAATACCCTTTGCTGGCCAGTCCAGCCCAGCTGTCAGCTTGGAGGAGTCAGGATCTGATTGTGAGACACAGACAGCAGGCGAAGTTGAGTTGGGCACAGCTTTCTAGATGAGCTGTCTGAAGCTGCTGTGTTTGGTTTGGCCTGAAGCTGAGCAGGAGGCCCGGCCAGCTTTCCAGAAGGGAGACCGGCCCCGCCCCGCTGCAGGCCTGGGGCTCTGCCCTCTGTGTCGCCCAGGTTGCGGCAGCTCATGCATAAATGGGGCAGCCAGGTCCACATCTCTTCCTCCCTCTGCACAAATTGGAAACGACTAACCTTGCCATATTTAGTGCAGCACTCACGGCTGCTCGCCTCCAAGGGGTAATCATGCAGGCATAAATTCGGAAAGTCGCTAAGCTATGAGCAGTCTTATGAGCTTTAAAAGTGTCCTCTTTGCCAGAAAGGTCATTCATAACTTGGCTACCCTGCTGATGTACAGCCAGTGATATTGATTGATTAATGTATAAAAGCACCAGATCCATTTGCTTCTATGAAAGAGAATAAAGTGCAGTCGACTCTCTCTTTATTTTCACCTCATCCTTTTGTTTGAAGGACATTTTTCCCCCCTCTTTTTGTTTTGCCGGCTATGTTTAAGGGGGTTAAAAAAAGCCAGTTTCTGCCAAGTAATGTGTTCACAAAGGGAACATTGATTCACATCAGTGTCGCTTGAATTACCCTTAAAGGTTTGCCAAGGAGTTGCTCTTATATTAACCTTCTGTTCGTGAAGGAAGAAATAAATAAATAAGTCATAAAGTCAGCCTGGTTGCTTTGGATTTCATTTTGGGCTTCATCTAAAATAATTTCTTCCATGGCTGCTTGTGGTGAAAGGTGTTGACCAGAAAGGCCCTTGTTAGTTTTTAGGGCATGGGATAGAGGGCACCAAGGGAAGCAAGCCCACCCCCTACTGCTAGAGTACCTCCCACCCCCAATGAGATCAGGGAAGAGAACACTGAATTTACCTCCAGTGCAGAGATGAGTTCTGATTGGCTGCTCTGCCTTTCAGTCTGAGGAGCTGTGGCCCGGTCCTTGCTCTCTTACTCAGGCAGTTCACACTGTCAGGTGTTGGAAACGGCAGGAAAACCCTGCCTTTGTCTGAAAGGTGAACGATTTTGGTGGGGAAGGTAACTTTGCTGTTTAGCACCAGTGGAACGAACTATACAACCTTCAGAGTCATCCTTAAATTTTCCAGTTCTTTGCAAACCTAGCAGGGCTGTAGCCTGAAGTTGGGAAAAAAGAACCCCTCAGCTTTTGTTAACTTGGAATTACGTTTGTTAGTATTGTTTTTTCCCAATTATAGAGACAGGATCTTTCTCTGTCACCAAGGCTAGAGTGCAGTGGCATGATCGTGGCTCACTACAGCCTCATACTCCCAAGCTCAAGCTATCCTCCCGTCTCAGCCTTCAGGGTAGCTGGGACTACAGACATGTGCCACCATACCTGGCTAATACTTTTATTTTTTGAAGAAGTGAAGTCTCATTATGTTGCCCAGGCTGGTCTCAAACTCCTGGGCTCAAGCAATTCTCCTGCCTCAGCCTCCCAAAGGACTGGGATTACAGGCATGAGCCGCCATGCTTAGCTTAGTCTTTATTTTTTATTTTTCTGTTATCTATGTAGGAGGAGGAACTTCCTGTCCTTGTGAAACCCAAATGGGGCTGGTCCTCTATGAAAACTAACACATACTGATTACCCTGTGATTTGGTTAGTGTTGGGTATTACAGAGAATAGAGCATTTGCCAACTAATGAGCTCTGTTGTTTAGGTTTTCTTTCAGTGGCTTGATCAGAAATGCCTGGGAAGATAGCCCAGCACTAGGCCACGTATGAGGCCATTGGTCAGTATCAGCTGGCTGCCATCTTGGATTCTTTATCATTTGGCATGGCTCTTTTCAGAGTTGGAAGGATTCCAAGCAGGCAGGAGGGCAGGGGAATGTGGAATTGTGGAACATAAGGCTGCATTTAGCTCCTGTGGAGGTGCGATCTGAAGCATCACCTGTGGGTGTCAGTGTGGAGTTCTCCTTACCATCTGCCCCAGGGTCAGAATGGTCTTGATTTTTGTGGTCTGTGTACTTTTGGTAGGTGGTGTGGAGTGAAAACTGATCAATCTTCCTGTCTGTATTTATAAGCTGGGCCCCACACACTTGACAAAATCCATTTCACTGAGGGGGAAGATGGCCCAGGCTGTTCCTGCAACATGGTTTAGTAGAAGGTGGCCACCTTCTGCCTGCAAAGCTGATGTGTATAGGGAAGAACCAATTTCACATCATTTTGCAGCTCTCCAGCATTGAGAGTGGTGATTGCTAGGAGACACAGAGGAGTTTTCCATGTGCTGGGAAGATTAGACATCTAAGTCTCCCCTAGGAATCTAAGCCCTTGGACCTACACATACCTCTGTCTGCCCTGGGCAGCTGTCCCCAGGTGGTGTGAAAGCAGCAGGTGAAAAAGTAGATTGCTTTCTTCTCCTCCCAGAGGTGGTTTGGGATTTTGAAGGTATCTAAGCTCCTGCGAATCCCTCTTAGTTAAAAGAGGCACAGAGTAAGCTAGCTGCACCTGGCCTGCGCTTTGATAGAGACGCAGTTCTTCACTTGGGAGCACCGGAAGCCCCGTGATCCCCCCAGGTCTTGCATGACACTTTAAATAATCTCTTCTGTTCAGCCATGGGTAGTACAATGTTACTGATGGCTTGCGGTCTGACCGCGTATGTGCTCACTGTCAGTCTCATTGGCTTTTCCTTTGTTCTAGAACATGGCAGAGGAGCTACAGACAGACAGGTACAGCGCCTAGCTTTACAGTTACATGCACGCCGTGTCATCAGTTTATTTCCCTTCATAGCAACCAAAGCTCTAAACGCTCATTGCTAAGCTAACCCCAAGGCGCTGGTGAAGTGCTGGACTATACAGGGAGCCAAACTAACTTTTATGTAATTGTTTAATTAAAACCTTGGTTTTCTAACTGCAGTCTAAACACAAGCGCCTTTTGCTAATGAAAGGCGACCTCTGTGCTTGGTGTTCTACACAGCATTTCTTTTCCACTGTTTTCAACTTGAAAATCGACATTTAAGTTCCCACCACGGGGAAGGTGGCAGGTGGCGTTTCTTGCCATTGGGGGAGACGGTCCACAATTCCTTTCGTCAGTCCTTGTCAGCAGCTTATCTAGGCTGCAGTCGCCTTTCTGATTTCCTATTGCAATGAATCAAATTTGTAAGCCTCTTCACCTGCTGGAATAATCGGAAAGCCAGAGAAAAACCCCTGCGTTCCTCTGGCGTAAGCATTATTTTCCATATTCCTGGTGCAGGATATTGAAATAGATATATTGTAATGTTTGCTTTTTAAAGAAGGCTTCTTTTGATTTCCAGATGAATCTTGGAACTTTTCTTTCCCTTTTCCCTCTGCTGAGGTGATAGGAGCTGGCTCAGAGGATATACTGAGAATGAATCCATTTTCGTTCCTCTGTCTCTGAAGAATAAATTAGAATTTGCCTGATTTAATAAAATGGCTTCATCTCCCTGCCATCTTTTCCATCTCCAGAGTATTTCTTCCTTAGTGGCCTGCCCTTCTATAATGGATCTCAGCTCCATATCTCCTTATTACAGGCTGGTGGTTTCACGTGTAATGCATTCACTCATGCTCTCACGCACACACTGTTTCACACGCGTGCACGCACGCCAGCAATGGGGGATCCTGATGGCTGAAGGTGTGGAAATTTGTCACCAGATCTCATTTTCCCCATTGTCAGGCGTGATGGTTATAATTGATGAGGTTGGTGCAATTTGCCGTCTATCTGCCATTAACCCAGCCTCCTGGAGTTGATGTGACCACAATGTAGAATATATTTTGGGAGAAGAAGGAGAGGTTGAAGATGGAGAATTGCAGCATAAATCTTCTCAATCTGCCCCTGCCCTCTCTCTGTTTAATTGGAACGTATTTATCTCTGCATACAGTAGAGTATTTTGCTCTCCCCCTGTTGCCGTCAGATGGACTGATATGAGTTTGTTGTTTGAATTTGGAATGCTTTTTCCATTTGACCCCCTCCCACCGCACCCGCCAATCTGTGTTTTAATTTCTATTTCCTAGGTTGATTTTTTTTTTCTTTCCATTTTGACACTAATTATGCCAGCCGCATTGGGAGCGCGCGCTGCTGGGAGGTACCCAGCTAAGTGTTAAGAAGGGTTTTAAAAACAGGCTGAACTCCCTCTTAATGAGGCTCAATTGGGCTCTCCTCCGGGTGGTTTTGTTTTGCTGATCTGTCAGTTTTTCAAGGATTTAATTGCACTTTTTTCATATTAGTCTTTGAAATTGGCCTGTCCAATCTTGCTATAAAATACATTTTTTAAAAAAAAAAAAGCAAAAAGTTTGTGATTTGTCCCTCCCCTCTGATTGTTTGGGAATTTTTACGTTTCACTCTGATTTCTCCAAGACCATCTTCTGCCAGTTATTCTTGGGACCCAGCAATAGTGAAGAGCCAGAATGGAAGTGGCAGGAGGGGCCTTGGAGAGCCCGGATTTGTAGGCCTCCAAGGCAGTTTCCCCATTCTTTAAGCCTTCCCTCTTTAGGGCTTCAATAATGCAGCTTGGCTTCTATCTCCTCTTCCAGAGTTGCTCTTGATCAAGGGCAGGGAGAGACTCACGCACAACCGCCATTTCTTTCGGTATAGAAGTGAAAGATTCCATAAAGTGGGACCAGGCCAGCTAACAAGCATCTCGAGTCCTCAAACATGAGAGGAAAAGAAAAAGTCCAAAAGCCAGGAGACAGAAGTTATCAGGCAGGGGAGGAGAGAAGCAAGGCCATATCCTTTATGCTATTATCTTTATGGTGTAGAAAACATGCTTAGAGCAATCAGCATGAAATTCTTAATTGCCTTGCTTACTTCTCTCCTCATGGGACAGATTGTGCAAATGCTGGAGCTGCCAGGACCCTCATGTTAGCACACTGTCCCTGCTGCATACACTATTTTTAACTAGTGCTTTGTTTTGCAAAGATGCGCAAAGCTTTTTCTTCTCTTTCTCTTTTTTTTTTTTCCTTCCCAAGGATGCTAATAAACAGCAGAGGCAATGAAGAGCTGTTCCAGCCACCTTGACAGCAGCTACACTTGATTAGGCTGTGCACCTAGCCCTCTCCCACTGCCGCTCAGCCTTCTGCTTCCTCTCTTTGGATTTCTTCGTTCTCCCCCTTTCAGCATGAATTTTGGCTTAAAAAAAAATTCTATGACCAAACCAACTTCCCTTTCTCCCTTCCACACCCTCCTGAATCTGAATTGCATCCTTCTACTGCCCTCTCTTCCGATACCTACCTTCCTCTTTGAGATTTCCAGTCTCCTCTCATGAGAATGTAAAATCCAAGAACCAGATCTCAGAGATTTCAAAATAAAATAAAAGTAAACTCTGCTTAAAAAACACTTTAGCAGGAAAGCCAGGCTAATTGTAAATCAATGGGTCTTAAAATGCAGCATCGATCTCCAGTTAGAAGTTTGAAGGGGAAAGCAGTAATTACTGCACCAGAAGGTAGTTTTTCCTCTTAGTAAGTTCTGGGCAGAAAGAAGGCTCATTAGGGCAGCACTTCAGAATCTGAGTAATTAGTTTAAAAAGTACTTTTGTGGTGTTATTCCCTTGGCTAGAAATTATTGGAGTCTTCACAGATTTATAGCTCAATTCTGATAAGGTTTGATTTCTTATTGTGTTTGGTGGTGGAAGAACCTTGATCATAATCACCCAGGTGAAGATTTAGGGAAGCCTGAATCAGAGAGTGTTTTTAGAGTGGGTAGGGCTTAATTCTTTAATGATTCTGGCTATTCATAGTATTGAAGGTTTCCAACTTAGAACCTTAGCATGGCGGCCCTGTTAGACCACCCAAGGTCAACCTTGTCATCCCTCAGGTGAGCAAACAGAGTCAAAGAGGTAATCTGCTTGTCCAAGTACATGTTGACGTCATGGTTCAGTGAGAAAGTTCTGGACATAACACTCTGCCCATCTTATGTTACCTAAAATGGATCTACTGGAGGGTAAGCTCCATGAGGGCAGGAATGTGACTCACTTGTCCATTTGGATCCACAATGGCTAGAACCTAGGGGGCATGAATTGATAGGTTTAACTAATGACTTAGTAAGCAAATAAATGAATAGAAGGCTCTTCTGTTCCAAAGGGAGAGCTTCTAAGCTCTTGTCTTTGGAGGAGAAAACTGCCGTGGGGAGCGTTCTGTCTGGTGAGATGATCAAAGCAAGGACAACTGTTACTCGGAGCCTTCAGCATTGCAGAGAACAGAAGTAGTCCCTCTCCCTGTTTTATAAAAGAAAGTTGGTTTTGCTTCTGTGAGGAGTCATCAAGAGATCTTTCTCTTCCCTCTTTTTTTTTGCTTAGAAGAAAATATACAACATAAGCAATACGTTTAAGTCATCCAGCATTGCACAGCTGCCTCCATTTTGGTACATTATCTTTCTCCTGCCTGTGTAGTATTAATAGCCAGTCAAATATATGTGAGAGTGTTGTGTCGACTTAAGAGCTGTGAAGTTCTTAAATTCTTACTAGAAAGTTTAAGTATCAGTGTTGTTTTTCAAGGGAGGCTGTCTGAAGAAGTGCCCTCCACTTTAATCTAGAAATATGCATCAGATAGAGCAGTGGTTTGTAAAATTTTATTAGCGGAGCCCTGTTTTAGAAAAAATGAAATCTAATTTGAACCCAGTATATAAACAATGTTTCAAAAGACTTGTAAACTGTAGTTATTTTAGGAGTTCAGATTTGTAACATTTACTTATTAAGTTAAAAATTAGAACAAAGTTGACCAACATTTAGATCAAAAATTAAGAGTTGTGGAAGGTAGTTAAGTAGTATCAACTAAGCTTCTGTTTTGCTTCTATATTTCATTTTAGTCCATTTCTATATAAACCTCATTTACTCAGAAGCAGTTCCAAACAGGACTGGTTTTTAATAGCCTGCCTTGCAATCCCAGAAGAGTCTTCCATTAAGTGAAAATGGCAGAAGTTTTATGCTAAAGTCTATGTAAAAACTGTTTAACTTGGCCACATAACTAGTTCACCTAGCCACCATTGTATTAAATTTTGGCATATACCACAATAGAGTATGCCTTATTATTTCAGCATTTGAAATGAAATTGGGGTCGGGCGCGTGGCTAACACCTGTAATCCCAGCACTTTGGGAGGCCAGGGTGGGCGGATCAGTTGGGGTCAGGAGTTTGAGACCAGCTGGCCAATATGGTGAAACCCTGTCTCTACTAAAAATACAAAAATTAGATATGGTGGTGGGCGCCTGTAATCCCAGCTACTCAGGAGGCTGAGGCAGGAGAATCACTTGAACTTGGGAGGCAGAGGTTGCAGTGATCAGAGCTTGTGCCACTGCAGTCCAGCCTGGGTGACAGAGTGAGATGCTATCTTAACAAAAAAAAAAAGAATTGAAATTGGAATCAAAATGTGCAGAACCCTTGTGGTATTTGGGATTCCCCAGAGAGCAATTCAGACAGCATTGTATTAATACTATAGATCTCTATTCAGAAGTACACTGGGATTTTTGCCTTTGAAAGAACCCAAGAGTACTCTCTCAGGAAGAATCGCTATGGTGTTGAGTGGCTGATGAAGAGCCCCTGTCGGGGTATCTCCCTGTCACCCACATTGGGTGACTCTGCATATAATGTTCAACCCTCTGTTTCACGTAGTCACTTCACGGGTTGCAGAGGTCTTGGCCTCCCCTTGGAGGCCTCTTGTCCCTCTTCTTTCTGGTGTCTGTCGGTCCCCAACCTGAGAGTGTGACATCTGGCTGGGACTTCTCTCTCTAGTCCCTGCCCTGTCTGCTCAGGACTCTCCTCTATACTGTGAACATGGAAGTGATGACGTTCCACGTGGGAAAAAAAATGGTACTTTCTATTTATAAGTGAAAGGAAATATTTTTGCTGTTTATCCTAGAAACCCCAAGCCATGCTTTCAGATGCTGAGAAATATGTCCCTGCGCCACAGCCTCAGTCAGGCTCCTGGGCCCGGTCACCGCTTGGCCCCAAGCTGCTTCCTCCCCCCACCCCATCTGCTTCCCACCAGTTTTTGTTGCTTGCACCCCCTCTCCTTGAGTCAAATGTTCCTGCTTGCAAAGTTTATTAATAGCTCTAGCATCACTGAGTAGTGATTTTTCTTCCTTTTTACATTTATTATTTTTTTAATTTTAGGCTTTTAGAAACATATCTGGAATAATATTTCAAGCTGCTCCCATCTGGGGCAAACTCCAGTCAATCCTTTGAGCCAAAGCACGTCTTAGCAGGAGGCATCCTCCACATTCCCTCCCAAAGCTGTGGGCCTGGCTGAGCCTGGCCTCTGTGCTCTGGTGTCAGTGCCCTGGTGATGACTGGCCATCGGTAGTCCGGCTCTACCATGGCCCATGGTTCTGTGGATGCACCCCACATCCCCAGTTCCTTGAGCCTCCTCGAAAACAATGTCCCTAAAAAGTCATTGCTGCCCAGACATTTTTTCCCCAACTTTGATTTTACAGTGATTATAAGTGCTGTTGAAATGACTGTATGCATTTCAGCACACATTATAACGACACTTGTGTGCACAGATTTACTGAGCTCTTGGTAGTGACAGTGGGATGGTCGTTTCTCCTGCAATAAGTCCTTTTCCATACTGAAGCGTGGGAGTGAAGATGGGCAGATGATGTTTCCATATGGGATCTGTGGTCTGAAGTGCTAAGTGAGGTAGACACTGGTGGGTGTGACTTTGTAGGTGTGACAGCTGGTGTGACTGTGGCTCGGGGAGGCCAGGGGCCAGGAGGGCTTCCCCAGGATGGGCAGAGGGCTAATGATGGCTGTGGCTTGTGTTTTCAGGCTGGTCCCATCATTGCCTGGAGTGTTGTCCAGGGTCCAGTCTGGGGACTGAACCATTTCCATCAGTGCCTAACCTAGAAACATCTGATTTCTCTAATCCTCTTGTTTGCTCTAATAGGCCCCCGGACCGCTCCCACCTTTCCTTTCAGCTTATGTCCCCTGACATAGCTTAGCACTTTTGTCATCACTGCAACACAGAAAGGTGTTTTTCAAATGGAAGGGTAGGTGTGATTTTTTTTTTTTTTGATAGATTAACTCCAGTGGCAGAGAGCCCACCTGGAAGTCAGCTGAGAGCTGGAGCTCTGAGTAGGGCGTGCTTGACATGGCTCTGTCTCCTACCCCTGAATAGCCAGGGAAGCGAATGGCAGCCGCTGGCCAGGAATTGATTGCATTAATTGATATGCCAATAAGAGTGCTTGTTACATCCACCATTGGTTAGGAGGCCAGCTAACAAGTCCACTGATCAATGGCACCAATAAAGATTTCATCCATTAATGAGCAACGTGGTAATTAATGTTATCCATAAACCTATTAGCCTGGCTGGCTAATGCGCTGGTTGGTGCCACGACTGGCAGTGCCGAAAGTGGGCAGGGCATGGGTTGGGTCTTCAGGCAGGATCGTGGGCCCTGTCTTGGCAGGACCATGGGCCCCATCTTCAGGCAGGTTTATTCTAAATGTAAGCACATTCCAAGCCCCCGGCAGAGAGAGAAGGCAGGCCGAGCCTGCTGGGCCCTGGGCTGGAGTTTAACCGAGCCCTGCTTTTGTCCCCACACCTGCTGGGAGAAGACCAAGCCACGTTTTTCTCTTCCAGCTCCTCTGGCTGCAGAGCTTTCCCACGCAAGTCTCTCAGGGGCTGTTAGGGGCGTAAATGGAATGACTGAGTTCCCGGGTCATTCCAGTCCCAGCTGGGCACACTCTCCCCAGGGACACTGCCTGTCAGTGGCTCACACGCACTGCCCTGTGGTCCTGGAGGGCGGGCGTTGGCCTCTTCTGGGAACCATGAGTAAGTGGTAAAGTAATTAACATCCCCCACCCCCAGGCTTCATTAGGAAGAAAAATTTTGCTAGACGAAAGAAAGAAGGAGAAACAGATGATTTGAAGCTGTGCCTTTTTCCTCCCCCCCTATTTTTTTGAAATGACATCAGTGGGTTGTTTGCCAAGCATAACCTGGCAGCCCGGCAGCTCTGCCTGCCTGAGATTTCTGGGGACCGTGCAGCTCGCCAGCTCCAGCCGTGGCAGCGTGCCAAGGTGACGTTCCGTGACTAAGCAGAAACGAGGGAAAGGGAAAGAGGGAGGAAGAAGGTATGTGTGGTTGGGGAGCTGGGGGAGAGAGTGGTCCTGGGTCTGGGCGTGGCATGGGGAGATGAGGAGGCATGTCTGGGGGCATCTGATCAGGAGGGCGGGCAAGAGGGGCAGGCACTGGCAGGCCAGGACGTGTTCCAGTGGCCCCGGGGGTGGGAGGGGGGGGCACAGGGCAACAGCCGCAGACCCAGCCTGGGAGGCCGCTGAAGGGGTCTGACTTAAGAGGGAACCAAATGAGCCACAGCGCAGGTGACAGCCCAGAGGGCCTGGAACTGTTGAGGAGGTGGCTTAGGAAGCTTTTATCAGCATCAGGCCCGATACTCCACAGCGGAGTTTCCTTTGCATTGTTAGGTATTGACCCTCAGAGACCCCTTGTGGATTCCCTAATTGAAAATTAATACTAGATCAATGCCATGGGCAATTTGCATATTGATCATAAACAACTTTGAAGGCACCGAGTGTGCGGCAGATCAATAGGGCTCCTGAATAGGCTGCAGAGGGAGCACCTCCCAGTACAATGCGCTCCGAGAAAGGTTAATGATTTGGGAAGTTCCTAACTGCTTAGCGCAGGGAACAGCCCCCACGCCACACAGCATCCCCAAGAGCAATTAGTGCCAGGCCTGAGCGCCTGCCCTCCATTCCCCCTCGGCACCCCATCCCCAGGAGCGGAGGGAGGGCCACTGTGCTGGTGTGAGGCAAGGGGCTGGCGACCTGTGTTTTTCCAGTTGCCTTTTTTGGTGATGGATGAAGTCTTGGGGCAGTTTATTCTGGGAAGCCTACTGTAAAAGGCAGCAGCCAAGTTCAGGCTCCCATCGTTGTCCTGGCCCCTTCCCCAAAACACAGTTCTTCTGATGACGTGAATGGAATGAAATGGAGGAGGGTAGGAGCCTGGCTACACCTAGCCTCTTCCCCCTCAGGCTTCTGATCAATGTGGAACCCACATTAATGTCTGCTTTAAGCTGTGATGGGTTTGGCCCCGGTTTGCTTCCTGTTCCATTCAGCTCTCATCTTCTGGCTTTTACTTCCTCGTCTGTCACTGACTCTCCCCTGCTTTGTGCCTACTTGTTTTTGCTCTGGCTTTAGGCCTTGTTTTTTGGGGTGCCCCCGTTGGGCCCCCAGCAAGCCTGGAAAGGAGCTCCTCTGGGTGGGGGCCCCCTTTACCTGCCACCCCTCCCCTTCTATATCCTGGCCTTCATCCATCCCCTCTTCTCTCTTGGCTGCATAAGCTGTGTGTGGATCAGCCACCCTGAGGGTGCTCTGGGCTCACTTCTTAACGTTCAGCAACAAAACTGGAACACTCTGGGGCCTGAGCACTTAGGCTCTTGGAGCTCCCAGGGTACCGAGAGATAGCTGGTCCTAGGATCTGGGCCAAATGCAGCCTGCGGAATTCATGCTGCCTGCCTGCACCTAGTTGCCTTGCTCCAGCCCGGAGACAGTGCCGCAGGGTGGTGCCACCAGCAGCAGAGAGGTCTGCGTGTCACTAGGGGGAGACACCTCTTAGGAGTGCTGAGTTGAGCAGACTTTCTTCCACAACAGCCAATCTGAGACAAAGCCCCCTTCATCCTCAACACCACTGTCATCTGGTACTAGGAAGAGCTAGCTTAAAATAGCCCTGCCAAGGTCACGTAGTTTTCTATGGCTTTTAAGTTTACAAAGTCCGCTGAAAGACATTTATGTGCAGGGGCAATGCACTTCCATAGAAGGGGCACGCAGAACAGTCAGTAACTAATTTCTGGGTTTGCGCCACAGCCATTCTGAGCCTTGAGTCCTTCACCCCAGTCTGGGTGCTGCCCTGTCCTCTTCTCAGGGAGCGGCTTCGGTGCATGATGGTCAGATGGGTCCTTTTGGTATATGGGTGTCCAGACTGTCCAAGTGCTGCAGCACGGCCCGTGGCAAAGGACAGCCGCTGGTCCCCTTCCCCTCTTTGCATTTCTTCACCTCCAGAGGCCAGCTCTGCCCCCACCCCCGCCAGCCCCCAGTAAAGGGAAAGGTTCAAGCAGATTTTATCTGTGTCTGCAGCCGCATCTGTATCTGCACTTATATATTGTACATGCATGTGTAGTGAAAGACAGGAGTCTTTCTACTGGAAATCCCTATCAGGGCCGCCGGCTAGAGCCATGCAGGTTGTCCCCCACACAAACCACTCTCTGCTGAGGGGACACATAAGGACTGCAATCTATCCCAGATGCTACCTTACCCAGCAGACAGCATGTGGTGGGTCCCAGGACCATGTGTGCCCAGAGGAAGAAGTGCTGGAGGAGCACCTCGTCCTGAGTTTCACAAAGGGACCTTTCGTGTGCACAGTGTCCGCAGCCCTGCAGTGGGCAGCAAGGCCTACCGTTCTCCCCTACCCCGTGTGTTCCCATCCTCTGTGTCACAGCACCCCCATTCTGCCCCAGGAGCCTGTGCCCTGGCTGCCATCTTCTTTGACCCAAGACCTCTCTGAGCTCACACCTGCCTTGTCCCTTCTCTTCCTCCTCCGGCAGGCCAGCCCTCCTCCTGTGCCCTGGGCGTTTGCGCCCACCATGCCTCTGCCATGTGAGCCTCCTGTGGCCCACAGTCTCACTTCTTTCTGGTCTATGCGCGGTTGCCACCCTTCCTGAGCTTCCCATGTTAAGGAATTTCCTAGATTCCTTTTTTTCTACTTTATCGTTGTCGCTTAGCTGCCCCGACTTAGAATATGCCCACTTACAGAGCTGCTTACTGTGTTTTACTCTCTCACCACTCCTTCCTGCCCCTGCCCCTTGAGAGCGGGGAGGGGGGCTTTCCTGTTGTGTTCGCAGCTGTGTTGTCAATGCCTGAAATAGGTGCCTTATGGGTAGGTGATGGGTAGGTGGATGGATG
The DNA here is from genome assembly GCA_963573385.1 of Cacajao melanocephalus. NCBI lineage: Eukaryota > Metazoa > Chordata > Mammalia > Primates > Pitheciidae > Cacajao > Cacajao melanocephalus. The sequence goes on from CAUYLG010035906.1 coordinate 26,507, forward strand.
GACAGATAGCACAGCAGAAGTGTGCATTCTCCTGTGAGAGCCACCATGGCACCTCTAGAGGTAGCCACTAAGCGTATGGTCTTTGGCATCAGCTGTCAACTCCTAGCTATGTGACTTTCACCAGTAATTTAACCTCTCTGAGCCTCATCTGTGAAATGAGAGTCCTAATATTAGTGATGATTGTGTTGCTGTTGTTAGATACTTGCTAATGACTTAAGCCAGTGGAGGCTTTCCCTGCACATGGCATTGGTTTTCGTGATCAGGCTCTTTGTAGCGAAGGGGTCTGCACAGGCAGGAGAAGAGGAAAGTCGTATTTTGTACTGATCGGTCTCAGTCACACATGCTTTGTAATCAGAGCTTTTGGGATTGGGTCAAAGAAGATGGCAGCTAGAACACAGGCTCCTGGGACAGGACGGGGGTGCTGTGACACCGAGCATGGGAGCACACGGTGTGGGGAGAACTGTGGATTGGGGGTGGAGAGCCCATGCAGGCTTGGTTCAGGGCCGGGCGTGGCTGCAGCCCTGCCAGCCCAGCGGGCAGGTGCCTGGATGTCCCTGTGCATGTGATTACTTCATTATGGAGCCTTTCATTGACTTGGCTGCACTGTGTTGATGAACTGAGACTGGGGACAAGAGCACATAATTGAGGGAAATAAATTCCCATCACAGGCCGGACTGCAGCCAGGAGTGTGCGTCCTCTAGGCGTGTGTGTGGTGGTAGGGGGAGGGGTTTCCAGTGTTCTCCCAGGTGCATCTCCCCCTCTCTCCTTCCCTTCCAGACCTTCACATGCACTGGGTGCAGGGGGAGGAAGGAGAGTGCCGTGTCTTCCCCAGTCCTGCCTCTGTTTCCCCCACTTGGAGCTGCTTTTCCAGAGAGGCCTCTGATGTCTGCACCTTGCCCTCTTTTCAGCCATGCGGAGGCGCTGGAACCTGCTGGGGCCTCCCTCGTTCCCCTCATGCACCTGTTCATTCTCTCATCTATTTCCCTTTGTTTGTTCACTTCAGTTCTGTCTGTGCTCTCTGCTTAGATCTCCATGAAGGCAGGGAAAGGAAGCACTGTTGCTGCTGGTCTTAACTGAAATAGCATTTCATTCATCTGGGAAATGAGGCAGGGGTGGGGGTGGGGCAGGGGTTTCCGGGGCACTCTTCTTGCTGCTGATTCGACATGGAGCAAGGCCTGAAGATACCAGTGCCACACATGCATAGCAAGGCCTTCAGAAAAGAGTTTAGGAACCAGAGTCATTTGCATAAAACTAAACCAAAAACCACACAGCCAGCCACATGGTTTAACCACCACAAAGCAGATGTCCTGCTGCAATGCATTTTCCAAAAACTGGGATGTCAGCCGCTCAGGTCACCAGCGCATCTGACGTCAGTCATTATTATTAATCAGTTGTTTACAGCAAAGAGATACACTCTCCACCTTCCCCCTACCCCCAACCCCCATGTTTCCTGGGCCTTAAAAAACATTTCCTGGAATGCGAAGTCTGTGGACTGGGGGTGCATGTCACGGTTGGGCGAGGGAGGCAGGTTGCCTCAGTTACAAAGAAGCATGGGTGGCGTGAAGGCAGAGTAGAAAAGAAATGGAGAGCCCTCACTTGACACCCTGTGACCTCAGCCAGAGGAACTGAATGCTGGAGAGCCAGGACTGAAATTGCAGTCACTTTAGATTATTTGGAGCGAGGAAAGGCAGGGAAAAAAGGGTCTGTTGACTACAGGAAGCTGAATTCTTCCTCTGCTGAAAAGCTTATTAGTGGAAGGGGAAAAAGCAATTACTTGGCTTTCGCTAGTTCTCTGTGGCTGGGATTCGGGGCTGTGACAGCAACCCTATCACCAGTGCCTTGGACCTCACCCTGATCCAGAATATCAATGATGAGCTCTGCCCCAAGCCATTTGGGAGCAGTACTTCAGAGATTGCCCCCTGCTTCCAGAAAAGAGCATGGAGGGGAGGAGTATGTGAGTGAGTGTGCAGGTGTAGGAGGGGGAGAGAGAACTGTGTCTTGTCCTGTCTTTAAGTGTGATGCTTTTATTTGGGGTTTCATGTTAGCACTGGGCAGGAAGTTAACAGGGTACCAGGTGCCTGGAAACAGGATGGCTGGTTTTGTGTTATGTATCGTGGGGTTTGTTTTGGTTTTGGTGAATTCATTTTTTATCCTTGCCTTGCCATTTGTCTTAAAATGTGAAGAAAAATTAGGCATTGCTTTGAACAACTGTGGTACCATTATTAGAATCCACCTGCCTCAACATCACCACCTTGACTGAGGGAAGATTTCCGCAGAGCCAGCACCCAGGGAGCAGATGTGAGATGCACCGCTCACACTGCCCGTGGCTTCTTTCTTGTTGGACTGTGTAAGTGTCACCCTGAGCACTTCTTCCCTCCGCAGCTGATGGCCTTCATCCTCCTCTAGACACCCTCCTTCAGGCTTCCTCACTGTGGCTTTGGAGCCTTATGCTGCTCTAATCCCTGAGGTACTTGTGGTCAGCCCCCCCCAACTACCTCAAAACAGAGGTAGAACCTTCCGGTGACCAGGCTTTTGCGAACAGCCTTCATTCTTCCTTCCCAAATCTGTTGTCCTCACGTTTATGTTTTCTTTGTGTTTGGACTACTCTGCCTAGTTACCCTTTTCCTATTTTCTAAAACACCTAAGAAACTTCTGCTTTTGCCATCTTAATTGTATCCAGCTAAATTTTACACAGCTAGATTTTTAATCCAATGGTCCCTTTTATCTTTCTTATATCTCTTGGTTCTTCAAGTTACCGGTCTTCAAGGCTGTTTTCTGTCTTAATTTCCATTCTCCTGGAACATTTCCTATTCTTTTTAACCTTTTAGCAAAGTTGTTTAGTACTTGAGTCAACTCATAGGCTAACTCTTCTTAACAGAAATTCATCTGTTTTTTTTTTTCTACCTTACTATATATTTAATTTTAAGATACGATCTTACCTAGGTTTGCTTTTGGAAAGTTTTCATTGGTTGCCATCTAAATCCCCTTCCTCCTCCTCCTCCTCCTCCTCCTCCTCCTCCTCCTCCTTCTCCTCCTCTTCCTGTTTGAGGATGTTGCTTGGTAAGTGAAGAGCCACTTACTTTATTCTTTCCAGTCACAGGGCAGGCAGTCTCATCTTCAGAGCCACATTGCCCTTGGGTTAGTTTACCTTCACACCTTTGGCTTGTTTTACTCTTCCTTGCTAAAATATTGGCCTTACAAAGTGAAGCGAAACCTTTTACTTATTTCAAGTTTCCTTTCCTTATTCTCTCACTGTGCAGTTTCTGTGTTGCACTTGTAAAATGCTGCTAGCTGGGCATGGTGGCTCACACTTCTGATCCCAACACTTTGGGAGGCTGAGGCTGGAGGATCAACCTGAGCCCAGGAGGCTGAGGCTGCAGTGAGCTGAGATGGTGCCACTGCACTCCAGCCTGGGCAACACAGCAAGACGCTGCCTCAAAAAGAAAAAAAAAAAAAAAACAAGTTGCTCACTTAGGAAAGTTAGGGGAAGTCTGAACTAAGGACTTTCCTGTCAGCGGGTTTCTAGTACTTCCTTCAGCTGCAGTGTGCACACAGAAGGATCCCAGCATCCCAGATTCTTTCTAAAATGTAACTGTGTGCTACAAATTTCTATAGATCCCTTTTTTCTCTCTCAAGCACCAACTCTTTGTTACTAAAGCGCACCTTCTGCCCAGATCCCTGATGACCTGTCATCTCATGGCAACGTTTTCTTTCTCTTCGGTTTCATGTATTTGTTGTTTTCAAATATTCCCACCACTAAACGGGATGCGATGTGAGTCTAGAATTTAAATTACTTTTATTCAGTTGTTTGTCTTGATGACTATGACTGTGTGTTTTGGGGCCTTGAGAGGTATTGCTGTATAAATTTGTGGAATGGAATGCATTGCTTTTCAAGGGTTGCTAGCCTATTCTTAGGTCTGAGAAATACCTTTCGGGAGGAAAAGCTACATAGATACACACCAAGTCCTGAGGCTGAGTCTACAGGACAGTTAGTAGCTGCGGGAGATTTGAGGAGCGGCTGCTGGTGCTAAAGTCATTGTGAAAGGGATGTGGGGGTGGCATTTTGTTAAATCCTAGCAAAAGACCATTTCATTGTACAGGATCCAAACTTAGAAAAACGTAAAGGCTTTGGATCCAACTACTGGCATTAATTTCTAAGTTTCTAAAAAGAAGGAGGGAGAATCCGTTAATTTTCTTTCTCCCTTTGGACACAAAATAGCTGTACAAGGTGCCTATTAAAAAATGACAGCAAGTTAGGAATTCCATCTGTTTTCCCTCCCATTAATGGTGGAAAGCTCCTGAACATAAACCTTCGGATTTTCTCTGTACCTCAGCTTCCTGCTTCACTTTCTTTGCAGTTTCCCAGGAAATGTCAGCTGAAACATTTGCTTCTGCTGCCTGTTTGTCTGAAACTGAAGCATGCTTGGGGACTGGATGGCTTTTGGAGAGTGGCCCACTTTTTGACTTTCCACATGTAGATGCCCCTTGAAATGTCTTGGGTCTGGCTTCTGGCAGAGTTAGGCTCTTTTCTGCTGACACCAGGGAATTCATGGTAAGCGCCTGAAGGCTCCCCAGGATGCTTGCAATTGTAAGGGTCTGTTCTCGGCCACTCCCAGTGTTCATACATGTTTCTAGCATTGCATTCTTGAATGTGCAACCTGTAAATGTGCAGTGACCTTTGTGTATGTTTGGGGCTGGCCAAGGGAGAGCAGATTTAGCTGGTGTTTTTCTGGGGGCAACATTGCCTGAAGTTGGCCTGCTTTCTTTTCCCCAGATTTGGTTTGGAAAGTGAAAGCCTTTGTTTGTGCTTTGTTTTTATGAATCAGCTTGTTTTACCAGCTGTGCTTATTAGTGGCTTATGATCATACAAAATGAAGCTCATTGACAGTCAGTCCCATATTCTGCTGTCCACTGGTGGGAGTAAACTCACATTTCTGCCTGAGTTCTGTGCTTCAGAAAGGTAAAGCTGTTTTGTGAATCGGTTACAGATTCTTCAGACACTGTAGGCTTCAGAGTAAGGTGGCAAATGGGGAATTCAGGTCCTTCATTTGTATCTTCATGTGACTCAGGCCTCTGGAGTCATGGCTTTCTTTTTTCTTTTTCTCTGTGGTGTGCTGTTTGTTTTGATGGCCAGGCACAAAATGTTTACCTCTTTTTCTGTTTGCGTTTTTGCTTCTCTTTGCCCAAAATATTCCGTCATTCCCATTGGTATTGTCAAACTGTGTCTCCTCAGCTTTGCAAATGCCTCGGTCCTGCATGGCCGCCCCTCTGTTTCTCCTTCCCCTGCTGTCGTTCCTGTATAGATTGCATCCATCACTGTTGACATTCCCGTTACGAGAGCCGTCCCACAAGGTTTCACTTACACCCATTAGGTTCTAATCACCATCATTTAATATCACTTCTGGTACATCCTGCTCATTTCCCATATACCTTCATTTGTATATAGATGCTTAAGTACACTTACAGGTCCTCCCTGACGTTTTTCATCCATATATTCCCAACATTTTCCAGTTAAACATAAACACAGAATTACTACTTTTTTGCATTAAGCATAAGATCTCTCTCTGATAAGCCAAGTCAGTTTTGATTCAGAAGGAGATACCAGTCTTCTTTAATGGAAACTGTTAAATTTTTTTAAAATTTCCTCTCTTTCTGTCACTCATGTGTGTTTATCTGTCTTGTCTTCTCCCTTCCCAGGGTGGAAACCTGGCAGTGTTTATTTCAAGCAGGGTGTTATTGAAAGACAGATGCTTGTAAGGACTGCTCAGCCTCACACCTGGAATGTTAAAAAGCTTTCAGGCAGATCTGCTCTGTTGAAAAATGTCCCTTCCTACAGAGAAAGGGGACAGGAGGGAGCTGTTACCCCATCAGGGAAGCGCCCCTTCATTCTCCCTCAACATTGTCATGAACCCCCAATTCTGACCATAAATCTAGACAGTTTAGATGATTCCTCTGAATCCACAAAATGGTTAATTCTGATGACCAAACACTCCATCAAGACCTGCCTCCTTCTATCATCTCCAGCTTTTTTTGGCCTTTATCAAATGTTCTGTCTTTAAGATGTGACTATTTCCTCTCTCCCATCCTCCTCTCTTTCTCTCAACTTTTACTGGGTTGGAATCACTTTTCTTGACCACTTTGTTTTTAACAAGGTGGGGGACACCCTTCTTGGTCTCAGGGACCTTCTATTTTGCATGCCCCTTCCTTCTAGAACATTCCAGTTTGGTGTGAGGTTAAACTATGTAAAATACTGTTTGAAAGAAAGGAGAAAAAGAGAAAGGAACTTGTCAAAATGCATTTGTTAGATCACGTTTTAAATGAGGTACAATTGAAGGTAGTTTTTGTCCAAAGAAAGGAAAAACCCCTGCAAATCCGCTGAGCTCCCAGAGAGCGCGCCTCCTTTGTCGTCGTGCTGACATTGAAGTGTAATTTTTCATGGTTATTTGGACTGGAAAATGGGTGGGGGAGAAAAGGAGAGATGGGCCTGCGATTATTTCCCATAAATGACAACACAATCACATCACGCTCTGCTACAGACATGCTTGGGGAATTTGCCTTTTTTACATTTCATGTGTGAAAGTAACAGCAACAATCATGGCTCTGTAGAAATCCGAGGGAACTAATCCCTGCTGAATTCCGTTTACTTCAGAGTTCTGGGACAGAGCTAGTTTTCTTACTTAGCGTGTATTCTGAGAGTGTTTCAGGGTTGGGTTTGTATTTTACAAACTGGAACTCACACCTTTCAGTTATTAAAAAAAAAAAAAATCTTCCCCTGAATAGCCACCAGGCAAGTCAGCGACATATTTCGCTCCGTTGTGCTTTGTCGCCGCACATTTACTTTTATCCTTTCTGGATTTCTGCAGGGGGCAACCCAGGTGCTTTTGCTGAGAACACAGATAAATGGAACTTGTCGCAATACTGGCTCTAGGCGTTTCCTTCCTTTTTCTCCTCTCTTGACCCCCACCCACCCCCGTAATTCTAGTGTGGTTTTGACAAACTGTTCAAATGACCAAGTGGCCTTGCCTGGGAGAGGAAAAAATGGCAGGACCCGTCCCTCACCACACAACGGCAGCATTTTTCACTTCATGCTCTGGCGTTCCGTGCTATTCCCACAGGAGGGACGGGGCTCAAAGAGGGGAAATTTTCTCTGGGAGGCTTTAATAGGCCCTGGCCGCTTTGGACTTGGAACAGGCTCTCTCCTGTCAGTGCTCAAGTTGGAGGCAAAGTTAAGTAAAAAGGCAAATGGAGAGGCTCCCCCAGGCTTGCATTCTTGTTGAGCCAGCCACGCTCTGCCCAGCAGGGGCCGAACAGGCAGACTGCTGCCTGGCCCTCCCTTCCCAGGCTGCCTCTTGCCACACAATCCCCATTTTTCTTGTTTCTGTAAACAGTGGTAAGATCTTCAAATATACAAAAGCATAAATGGTCTCTATTCTCCAATTAGTCATTTTTAATAATACCCAGAGTTGCCTTCAGAGTGTTGATTCTTACAGCCTGATGCCAAAAAACAGGGATGGTGGTTGGGAAGTGGGGACAGGAATGGGAGTTGGGCGGGGGGCGGTGAGGAAGCTGAATTCCTTCAGTGTGGGGTTTTCCTGCAGGACCTCCCCTGGCAGCCCCCTTGGAAGCTGGCAGCCCTCTACCACTTTTCAAGCTCTGCCCAGAAACCCCAGGCACTGTGGCCCCAGGTGTATTTGGTAAACGAGCATAGTGGCAAAAAGAATTCTTGTGGTAAAATGATTACTTAAAGGATCCATGTGAAAAAGAGATTCTGTGCCAGGCATAGTGGATCACATCTGTAATCCCAACAGTTTGAGAGGCCAAGGCAAGAGGATCACTTGAGCTGGGAGTTTGAGACCAGCCTGGGCAACACGGCGAGACCCCTATCGCTAGAATTTTTTTTTAAATTTAATTAGCTGGGCATGGTGGAGTGCACCTGTAGTTGTAGCTACTTAGGAGGTCAAGGCAGGAGTTTCACTTGAGGCCAGGAGTTCAAGAACAGCCTGGGCAACATGGTGAGATCCCATCCCTACTAAAAATACAAAAATTAGCTAGATGTGGTGGCATGTACCTATAGTCCAAGCTGCTCAGGAGGCCGAGGCAGGAGGATCGCTTGAACCCAGGAGTTCGAGGCTACAGTAAGGCATGATTGTACCACTGCACTCCAGCCTGGGTGACCAAGAAAGACCCCATCCCCGACCCCCACAAAAAAAAAGAAGAAGAAATCATCGTTGCAGCCAGGCTGTGTGTGTGGTCTTTTCCATGACCCCACTTTCTTTCTTGATTCCATCCTCTCCACTTTTAGAGGGCTGAAATCTTGTTTGTGTCATTGTCATCTTCGAGAAGGCAGTTTTGTTTAAAACAAGCTAGCAGTTTGGCCACTTGTTTTGGTAAGCCAGCAGGGTGGGAAAGTTACCTGTAGGAGCGTTAGGCTGCCTCCTGTCCGTTTACTCCAGCAGGTGGAGAAAGGTCTTTGGCGTGGCAAGAGCGTAAGTGGGTGAGAAAATGGAAAAGGATGAAGGCAGTGGTGCTCCTGGAGGGAGACCTGCCTCTGTTTTTCCCACACTTTCCCATTGACTGGGTGCACTTGGGTCCTACTGAAGCAGCAGCTTCTAGAGGCCCAGGCCTGCAGGCGTGTAGGAGGCCCATTTGCTCATCATCCATGCGGCAAGCAAATGGGTGTGAATGTCTTGAGCTTTATTCATGCACTGGAGTTTGTCCATTGGAAAAGAAATGACATCCTGAGAAGGTGGGAAAATACTACACTTTCAATGAGTAAATAGATGATCCAGCTGTAGAGCCCCTGCCTGCTCTCCCCTGTCCCCACCCTCCCACAGACATCTGCACTCAGTCTTTGCCCCTTTGAGGTTTCCTGCCTGGACTATCTTAGGGGTAGCTCAAGATGTCCCACTTATCAGTGGTTTGGATCCCAGGCCCTTCCTCCTGTGATCTCGCAATTTTCCTTGACAAATGTATAGCATGCTAAGAGGTGGTAGATGGAGTGGGCAAAGTTCGTCAGTACTTTTTTTTTTTTAATTTGGATGATTATCCACAGAGGACTTCCATGGAGATTTGTAAATTCCCTTTTCCATGTACATACATGAGAATGTGCAGTCACCTTTACTAAGATGCTGAGTATAAGGTGTGTGATGAGAACAATTTGCATTTGTGGTAAGCAAAACCACCTTGATTTAAGGGAAAATTTCTGGGGCAGGGCATTGTTACCCAGAAAACCTAATCACTTGGAAGTTACCTCTCAGGGATCTTCTAGCCAGGTTGTCAGGGCTGGAAGAACACCACGAAATAAAACTAGGGAGTAAATATTTGAGAAGTGTCTGGGATATTGCAGAGTAGGTTACTACATTCTGGATCTGGCTGTCACTGTACAGGTAGGATATAGCCAGGAGCACTTGGAGAGTCACTGGCAAGACATCTGGTAACTAGTCAATGAGATTCCACTTGCCCGAGTCACAGAGGGAGAATGGCATAGGGAGAGACCCACCTCCGTCGGTGTAGCCACAACGTTACCACCACTAGCCTCTTCCTTTCTGGCTTGAGAGAGAAAAACTGGAGTAGAAGTAACAAGCTGGGAGCCACACAATTGCCCGTCCATCAGCATTGCAGCTTGCATTCTGTTATAAGTTTCTATTGTAGCAGAATTAGAACGCACTGGATTTTATTTGAAATAAGTGGTCTAGGCCTTAGTAGTCATCTTTTATATTGTGGGATTAGATTTGACCTGTATTTGCAAAATAAAGAATGCATATTCTGTAGAATATTTGCAGCCAGTAGAGGTTTCCCATTGATAACAGAATGCCAAGACGATTGGACACGCTAGTGTTCTGCCCTCATTTTCCAGTTGTGCCCGCCAAGGCTTAAAGAAGACAAGTGATTGGCCAGGGCACACAATGAGTCTCAGGATGCCGCACCTACACAGGAGTTAGAGGAACAAGAGAGTGAGACACAATCCCTGAGTCCCTCCTTCCACCCACCACAGGGACACCAGCAAACGCCACTTGTAGCCGCCACCCTCCGTGTCACTCCTGATGGTCAGAGTGTGCCCACCTTTCCTGCCTGCTTCAGTGGTCGTCCTTGGGTTAATTAGGTTGAAAATGGAGAAGGGAAAAGCTTTAACCCTATCTTCAAAGTAAGCAGATTGGTTATTTTGTTTTTCAAAGGAGAGGTCCTATATACAATTAAAACTTGTTTCTGGTAAACCTCATTCCAGGAAAGATGAGCTTTTAACAAAAGGCTTTTGACAGCTGCAGGCTATTTCATTTTTTTTAATGCCGAATGAAAAATCAATACATTTTTCTGGGTTATACATATTCAGAACAGGCCTGATATTTCCATTATAATGGAAAGTGGGTGTCTGTGCACATCTCGCCTGTCAGAGCTGCACTGCCGCATTTTCCAAGCCACTGCTAAATATTTCAAACTTGATTTGATTGTGGTTCATGACAGCTAATGTTTCTCAGCTCTTGAGCCTGCCGACAGGCAAACGCACTTTATTTCACCCCCACCCTCAAACACCGCTCCCTCCAAAGAAAAAGGAAAGAACAATTTCATTCTTCGGGGATCACAAATTGGTGTATTATTTAAGTAACATGATCATGTGAGAGCCTTGGGTACAGATACTCTGATTCTTAGGAGAATTTCCAAATTTCTATCACACCGAGGCACGATGGGGGCTTTGTCAGGTTTGGGGAAGGTTTGAATTAATTTGCATTATCCTGTTAAGAGTTAGGAACAGAGGGACTAGTCTTAATCATTGATTGATTGACTCCCCTTCCTTCAAGCCTGTAAGCGATTCGTAGAAAATACCCGCTGGTGGACGCGTCACTCGGCCCCCATTACTGGGGTAAATAGTACCATTTCTTTTTTTTTTTTTTTTTTTTACAACTGGAACATTTTCTTGAGTGACACGTTTGGGGAGTGTGTACGGTGGGGTTTCGAGGTTGAATGCTGACTTTGTGGCGATGCCACCTCTGTTTTTGGCTTCTGCCTGGTGCTTCTTTAAGGAACGAATTTCCAGGTTGTTCATAAGATTGCAAATTCCCATGGGGCTGCCAGTTGGCACACTCGCCTCCTTCGGGAGCGGATTTCACCACCAATGGGGGAATTGTGCAGTCACCTGTATCAGGATGCTAAGTATAAGGGATATTAAGAGATCAGTTTGCATTTGTCATCAGCGAAACCACTTTGATTGAAGGGAAATTTTCCGGGACTGGGGTATGATCCCCTTAAAAACTGAAGCTGTCCTAGGAACTTTTCCCTTTTAGGTCTTTATCTGCTGGAATTCTTGCACTTGAGGGCCCTGCACTTAAAACCAGGAGGCATGAGTGATGAACAGGCTGGATTTGGCCAAGCAGGAATAAGTGCTATCTGGGAGAAGCAATTGTAAAAAGGAGGTGGTGATGGAAAGTTTCTTTGGGTTTTTTTTGTTGTTGTTCGTTTTTTGAGACAGGGTCTCACTCTTTTGCCCAGGCTAGAGTGCAGTGATGCAGTCATGGCTTCGTGCTGCCTCAATCTCCCAGGCTCAAGTAATCCTTCCACCTTAGCCTCCCAAGTTAGCTAGGACTACAAGCGTCTGCCATCACACCCAGCTAATTTCTACATTTTTGGTAGAGATGGAGTCTTATTCTGTTGCCCAGGTTGGTTTGGAACTCCTGAGCTCAAGCGATCCACCCACCTGAGTCTCCCAAAGTGCTGGGATTTACATGCATGAGCCACCATGCCCAGCCAAAAAAGAGATTTTTAAAAGGCCTTCAGTCACTGTTGAACATGGAAATGAAGGGCAGAAGGGACCCTAGGAAGACACTGCAGTTTTCCAAGATTTGTTTTTATTTCCCTCTTTAACATGACAATACATATAGGAGGGGGTGCCCCAGTTTGAGGCTACTGTGGGGTGTAACTATCGAAGTGGGCTTCTGCAGGGGTTTTAGAGGCACCTTCTCTGGCATCTTCTAAAACACAGACCTGTCTGGGATGTATTGGGCCTGCTACCTCCTGCCAAGAACCAGGGTGGGACTAGGGGAGTGGGGATCACCTCCTCTCCCAGGACCTGGCCTCGCCTTTGTGAAAGCATTCCTGGTGTGCTCTGGTTGGGATCTGAAATACTGTTAAATGCTTAAAGGAGAAGTTGGTTTTGATTTGTCTGTTTCAGCCTTTAAAAGTGGCGTTGAGTGAAGGAAAGCAACCCCTTTTTCTGTAGGAAAGACAGGATTTTCCAGATAAAACCAATCGTCAGTCCATCAGGTCTTCACTTGTTCCCACCATCTGTCGGTAGCCAATATTATAGGGGAAAAATCTGCAGCTTCTGTAGTAATGACCCAGGCAGTTGCCACTGACTTTGCAGAAGAGGAGGGAATGCAATCTGTGATCTGTGAGAAAAAAAAAAAAAAACAACCTCCCCTTCATTCTCCAGCACGTGTATATCAAATCTACATTCCTAAAGAGAACAAGGGCTAGATAACAGCCCAAGGAGCTTAGCGTGTGGACGCAGATCTGTTTCAGAGCGGGATACCATTTCGCCCCTGGTTCCCACGTGTTTCCAGGGCAGGGAGACCAAGCCCTTCCCCAGGCCTGGCTCTTGGTACGCACTTGCTTTATGCTTTCGCAACCAATAAAACACACCCTGTCTGCAAAGCATTGTGGGCCTGAGCTGTCCAGACGAATTTTCAGTTTGCATCTCTGTTTTTTAATCATTCCTCTACCTTTATTGGTAGTCAGTGCTCAACAGTTTTCCGGTTTCTGTCAGCCTGGGCTTTCATCCATTTTAAAGAGCTATTTTTCTTCTTGCTGTTGATGATGATGGTATAAAGACAGATGGTGTAACTGCTTATGAATGTCCTATTTTATTTCTCCAGGACCAGACAGTTCACTTGAAGACGTATATTATTTCCACATGCTCAGGTTAGGCAGCCCAGACTCTTGTCTGCCTCCTGCAGCCTGCTGCCCTTCCGGGCCTCGCCATGCGGAGGGCGACACCTGTAGGTCACAGCTGGAACTGCAGGGATGAGCTGGCTGGGCTGAATGGGACCTGGTTTTTATGTGGGGGGTTGGGGTCTAGGACACTGATCCCCTTGCAAGGGAGCTGGCTTATCCAGGATTTTCCTAATCATTTCTTCTTCCACCACGCATAGAACAGCCTTTTAGTGAATGAATCACAAATGATAACATTAAACCTAGCACCTCAAGAAGAGGACTTGATTTGTAAATCTTTAAGAAAAAGAGAGATGAGCAAAATAAGTTCTTGAAATAACCTCTTTTGTTGATCCTCTCATTGGAACTCAGCTGCCTTCATTTTCTGCTTGTGGTAAGGCAGGGAGGGAAGAAAGCAAAGGCCCAAGTGGGCTCACGGAATGAGAGCTCCAGAAATATTTGCAAAGCAACATGCGGTTTCCTTGTTTGATGCATCAGTGATCTGCTTATACATTACAGTCTCTAGCCTCTCCACACATTTGTTTGGTAAGGCTCGAAGAATTGGGGTCAATATCAGTTGACCATGAGTTTTTAACGCTCTGCTGTGATAGCTACAGCTGTATAATGTGCTGGATTGTATAATATGGCCCCACAGTGGGTAAATCCCTTCCCAGGTCTGCTGAGCAGCACCTGCAGACGCTGCTCATCACCATCTTAGGGTGTTCTGTAGTTTGTAGGTGTCAGACTGTCCCCATCTAAGGTGATAATATGTATGCATTAGAGATGAGAGGCCATTGAGCCATCTCTTTGCCTAATCAAATCTGATTAACCCATTTATGCTGGAGATTGCAAAAATTGTTTTGTGTGAAAAATCAGACCTTGGCGATGACCTTGAGCAGCAGGCTACAAATAACTCCCACAAGCTTAGCGTTCCAATAGTGGAACACTAGGCATAAATGTGTCACCACTACAGATATTTTGTATCACAGCATGTATTGGGACAAATAAGGATCCTTTAAGAGACCTAGATCATCTGGGTTGACCCCATGTAATAAATAATATTGATTGACCAAATGCTGGTATCACCATTCAAAGATGAATTTTATCATTATAATGTTGAACAATTTTATTGAAAGCCTAAAAATGTGCATGGAGCATCCCATCTGGACATAATGAAGATAGTTCCTGTGTCATGCTGTGTAATTTGTTACTGCTCTACTGACACTTATATATGTTTTCTGTACTAAATGATGTGTGGTGTTAATGTGGGCTCTATATCTGATTGACTTCAAGCTGTGGTTGCCTGATTTTTCTCCGTTTGAACTAAGGGTAGAGTAGGGAGACTTGATGCTGACTTTACTGTGCAGCGAGACAAAAAAGGAAATATGGAAATTATATGTGGAATCCTGAGTTGGAGATGAAAATTAGCAGTACCACACTTCATCTGTGTTCCCAGTGACTGCCTCATAAACTCCCGCTTGGCAATAAGGAAGAAAGAATGTTCCGTGACACTAGTTCCGTTTTCCAGACCTTGGACCCCCATCATCTCTTGAGTCAAGACAATCTGATTCTAAATAGATACCTTCTTCCTCAGTGTTTTAGAAACCCTCTGAAACCAATTTACTTTGTACTCCTTTTACTTCCTTCATGAGATACCTTCAGAAGCTGTTTTCTAGACAGTCAGAAGGCATGACATTTTGAAAAATTGAAAAGTAGCATTGGGGTAGAGGCTGTTTTCTAGAGGGTCAGAAGGCATGACACTTTGAATTAAAGTAGCACTGGGGTTGGAGAGACCTCTGGTGGTACTGGACAGAGCCCTGATCCAGTGTTCTAGGCCAGACCCAATACTTCCTTGCTGGGGTCTGGTCATGACTCTCTACCCAAGAAAATGTGCTCTTCACAGTCACCTAATAACTACATCGTTATTAAGATTATGTCACCTTGGTTTGTCCACTTTATTCATTCCCTTAGCCCATTCTTGCTGAATGCATGCTTTGGATAATGACCCAGAGGGCCAGAACAGCAAGAGAAAAGTGTCTCCCTTTGTTTCCCTCAGCATCTAGAGTATTTTATTCTCTTCTTCCCCACTTGGCCGGATGGCATTTCACTTCATAAGCAACCTAAAGTTGGCAACGGTCATTCTGCCTTCACTATGGCACTGTGTACTGAACTGGAGAGACATTTCCTGCCTTCATTTTAAACCCATCGTGAGTGAAGGATGGAATTGCTTCAAAAAGAAAGTGTATGGCTCTGTTACAAATTTTTATCCCTTACTCTACAAATCTCACTTCCCACCACGGCCTCCTGGCATGCTCACCAGATGCCATTTGGTTTCTGGAACTCTTCAAACCGTTGAACTCATATCACTGCTGCTCTATGACTCTTCACAACCTGAATGACTTCCAGCAACTCGCACACACTCTGGCACTGTGAGCCCTCTGAGGGGTCAGTGACTGGGGATGGACTAGGCCAATGCGAGGAGGCTCGGAATGGAGCTAGGCATGAAGTAAACAGGTGGCCACGTCTTGCATTTTCAAGTGTAAAAGACTTGAATGCGACTTCAGGGATTCAGGTGGAGTTATTGCTTCAGCCAGGATTGGTTTTTCAGTTAGAACTCCTCAAGTGAAGCATTCAGAATCTATCTGGAAATACCTAATGGCCACACAACTGGAGCAAGTCACAACCTCATACCAGCTGTTTACCCAGAAGGAAAGTCCCCACTGCTTACCCAGACCTCGCTATATCCTTAGCACAGTCAGCCGTCCAGGGGGCCACTGGAAAGAGAAGGGGGACGAGTCATTGGTGCCTGTTTTGTGGTTGGCAGTGCTTTGCAATAGGGGCCAGAAGTCCTTCATCTTCTTTTTATGTTTAACCCTTGACATGTTTTTCTTCTGTTTCAGAAGAAACCATTGAAGATGTTGAAGGACCCAGTGAAACAGCTGCTGACCCAGAGGAGCTTGCTAAGGACCAAGAGAGCGGAGGCGAGAAAGACCAGGGCAAGTGGACAGGTAGTGTGCATGGCTGCCCTCCAGCCTTCTTGTCTTTCCTTCCTTGGAAGAATGGAGCTAACAGGTCAGGGAGTGGACACATCCCTAGTCTGCCCAGAAAACGATCTTGGCTTTGGGTGAGTGGGAGGGGGATCTTGTTTCACTTTTTTGAGTAGTCACCTTCATTCTCCTTTATTATACTATATTATACTATGTTTTTAAATGGTTAAGATTCTTAAGTGGCACCAAAGCAAACTTATTTATTGAGCATTGAGGTAGGTGCCAGGCTCTGTGCAAGGGTGTCTGGGTTTTGGTCACATCTCTTTGGTGCCTCTTCAGTGCTGTTTTGCCCTTGATGTCATTCTTCCTCTATTGAAAGCCCAGTCACTAGTCCCACCTGCTCCCAAGGCCAGAGGGGGTTTGTGTCACATGGAACTTGATAAGGGTCACCCCTGATTTTCAGCCTCAAGATTCTCTCAGGATCAGGTATGATGGCTCATGCCTGTAATCTCAGTACTTTGGGAGGCTGAGGTGGGAGGATCACTTGAGCCCAGGAATTCAAGACCAGCCTGGGCAACATAGCGAGTCCCAGTCTCTACTAAAATTATAAAAACAATTGGCTGGGTGTGGTGGCACACACCTATAGTGCCAGTTTCTCGGTGGTGGGGGAGCGGAGCTGGGTGGGAGAAGCACTTGAGCCCTGGAGGTTGAGGCTGCAGTGAGTCCTGATCACGCCAGCCGCTGCACTCCAGCCTGGGCCACAGAGTGAGACTATCTCAGGAAAAGAAAAAAAGATTCTCAGCTAGGTATAATGGCTGACGCCCGTAATCCCAGCATTTTAGGAGGCTGAAGTGGGCAGATTGCTTAAGCTCAGGAGTTTGAGACCAGCCTGGGCAACATGGTGAGACACTGTCTCTACAGAAAATACAAAAAATTAGCCAGGCATTGTGGCGCACACTTGTAGTACCAGCTACTTCGGGGGCTGAGGTGGGAGGAATACTTGAACCAGGGAGGTCGACGCTGCAGTGAGCTAAGATCATGCTACAGCACTGCAGCCTGGGTGACCAAAATATATATATAATTTTTTTTCTAAGGGAGTCAGCAGTGAAGGGTGGTCTTTGTCCTGCATTTGGGGGCCTGGACAGGGCCCTACACAGGTGGTGCCTGCCCTGCATATTCTTCCTGTTCTCCCCCTCCCCCAGGGTGAGCACCCACGTGCTAAAATCCACCCAAAGCGGAGACGAGCAGTGCAGCCAGGCAGGGGGACATCTTACCCAAAGCGAAAGACATTGAAGAAGCCAAGACAGGAAGTGCTATTTCTGGAAAAACTGATGCTGAGAGAAGAAGACCGGCCATTTCTCAACTTGATAAGATTTGTCTATTGAGGGGAAGAAGAGCTGAGACTAAAAAAGCTTAGGGTTTTTGAGGAAGAGCAAAGTCACTTCTGAGAAGACTTAGGGGGCAGTTAAGTCTTCTAGGAGATAATAAGAGGAAATGATGTGACAGGCGACAAAAATGATTTTGTTTGGTCACCCTAATTGTTACGACCATTATTATTACAATACTTTTGTTTTAGAGAAAATATTTACTTTCTGGCGTCCGTATTCGTTGGGCCTTTGTTACTTTTCCGGCATGACTGTTCTTAAATCATGTTCAGTGTTGGCCTTCACTATTTAAACAAGATACAGGATCTTGGAGAGAGGCCAGAAGAGAGCAATGAAAGTGACCGAAGGGCTGAGAAATACTGCCTTTGAGAAGAGGCTGAGGAAATGGGTCGTTCAGCCTAGAAAAGAGAAATTAGAGAGGTAGTGCAGTTGTTCCCAAATATCGGGAGGGGTACACAGGGCAGGCGATGTGCAGTGCTTCCTGGGAGACACAGACAGGGCCATACTGCAGCCAAATGAATGGATAGCATGCCGGGTGGACTCTACTGTCCACCGTGCTTAGCGTTCCCCTTCAGGCTGGCCTTTGTGGTGTGCAGAAGCCTGAACTCCAGAAAACAATGAGGGTTATGGCCAGACATCCTAGGAGGATGTGTAAGGTAGGACCGAGGAATAGAGGATGGACATCTGTGCTTAAAGGAAGGCCTTGAAGGTAGTGGGAGACATATCCTCCTGTGGGGCTTTGCCTGGACCAAGATCCCAGTTTTGCCTCAATGTTAAATGAGAGCTAAACAAAAGCTTCAGACGGCAATTAAACACATTGCCAGGTGAGCCGGGGAAAAGGATTTCACACACACCGTTTGAAGACTGGTGACCTTCTGGGCCATCTGTCCTTTGTTGTCATGATTTGGGTGCTTGATATCTAATCCTGGCTCTGCCACTCATTAGCTGTGTGACCCCACTCAAGGTATCTTGACCTTTCTGTGCCTCAGTTTCCTCAGATGAGATGAGGAATAAAAATAGTACCTACTTCTAGAGGATTGCTGTGAGGATTACTTGACTATGGTAAACTCCAAGTAAGTAAACTCTATGTAAGTTGTTTGTTTAATCGTTTAGTGATATATAAAATGAAGAAAACTAGTAGCAGTTTCTCTTTGGGTTCTCTGTTGCCAGGCAGCATGTGGCTCCTGGGAATTTTGAGCTGAGGGAGGAGCAGCATACAGGGATTTAGTGGGATCGTGCGAATGATGTTTGGTGCATATGTTTCCTGCATTTTGTGGCTAAGAGCACTATGGAAGTGATAAACAGGAGCAGCCATTTGCACAGCCCCTGCTGTATGTGCTGCCCTGTGATAGCCACTCTGTATGTGCTTCTCTAATCCTTGCAGCCAGTTTAGGGCAGGCTTTGAGAGCAGGTCAGTTAAGTCTTATTCAGACTGTTTCTGATTCAGTGGGAGTTTGTCTTCATAGCACCAGTGGACATGCTAGGCAGTTGGGAGACTACTAAAAAAACATAAAATGAGCACCATTAAAAAAATGAATGTCCTGGCTTATGCCTGTAATCTCAGCAATTTGGGAGGCTGAGGCAGGCGGATCACAAGGTCAGGAGATCAAGACCATCCTGGCAACATGGTGAAACCCTGTCTCTACTAAAAATATAAAAAATTAGCTGGGCGTGGTTGGTGGGCACCTGTAGTCCCAGCTCCTCTGGAGGCTGAGGCAGGAGAATTGCTTGAATCCAGGAGGTGGTTGCAGTGAGCCAAGATTGTGCTACTGCACTCCAGCCTGGACAACAGAGTGAGACTCTGTCTCAAAAATTAAAAAAAATAAAAAAAGAAATATCCTTAATAAGATTCCACTTTCTCATTCATTCATTCAGGCAACAGGCCTACTTAATCTTTACTTCCAAAAGACAAGAGAGAAAATGAATGAATGAGTGACCGAATGAATAACTCAGAGGTGCACCTTGCCAGTTGCACAGTAGTAAAGAGAGAAGGAAAATTCTTTCCTGACTCCTGCAAATGATCCACTTTTGACCCGAAGCATAATTTTGTCTATAGCATCTGAGTGTGTAATGACAGGCTTTATTAAGGTACTTGGGCCGATTTGATCTTGGAATCGATATAGGTGCCAGCAACCTCCTCTGAGCTTTCTTCTGGATCTTTAGTATTTTATATTAAAAAAAAAAAATCTACGTTTGTTCTATTCTGTCCGTAAATTGAGCTGTTCCTATCTGATTACATGTGATGGGGAATGCTTCCTCCTGGCAAGTAAATAAATACTGATTTCACAATTTGTTATATGTTGATTAGTGGCTGTTCATGATGCAGATTAGTAATATTTCAAATGGGCCCAGATAATTGGCATTTTCTCAGCTATTGATTATGTAGTTTTGGGGTTTGTGGAGGAATGGGTAATCTTGATTGAAAATTTTCAGCTATTTATTTTTACATTTGGAATGGGCCTCCTGGTTTCCTTTTTGGATGTCCCTCTTTGGGATTCTTTTATTCAGATGTCAGGTCTTTCACCCTGACATCTGAATAAAATAATTCAGCACGGCAAGCAAGAGACTGATTTGAACCAAAGCTGAGTCAATTCCACGATCAATGGCTGAGTCCCTGCCCCATGCAGGGCACTGGGCAGAGTTCCCCAGATCACAAATTTAGTGAGATTATAGGGCTTGCCTTCAGGGAATCTCACACTCTTCTGGGAATTTCAGGAATGCCCACAATCGTAAGAGCAATATTACAATAGATAAGTGCTGTTGAATGGAACTTTTTCTGTACTGATAGAAGTCTTCTGCATCTGAACTGAACAGTACAATAGTCACTAGCCACATATGGCTATAGAGTATGTAAAGTGTGGCTAGTACCACTGAGGAACTGAACTTTAAACTGTATTTAATTTTAATGAATTTAAATTTAAATAGCCACATGTGCAGCTATAGATACCCAAAAGGAAGAAAACCAGCCCTGAGAGAATGCATCACAGGTATAGCAACTTTCCGATAATTTTCAAAGCTGCATAAAGCTCTAACCCTGTGCCAGGCACCATTCTAGAGCTTCACACCTGTCCTTCCCAGCAGGCATGACATGAATGGCTCACAGGTCCTGCTTCATCTGTTTATCCCAATTTGCCATCATTTTTTATGTGTGTGCCATCATGTGAAAAAAAAAGTTAGGAAACACTGCTTTACATACCTTATCTCATTTGATTCGCACCCCCACTCTATGACACAAATACCATGAATAACCTCCCCATCATTTGTCAAGTAAGAAACTGAACCCTGGAGAATTCTAGCAATTTGCGAAAAGGTATACAGACAGGTTCGGATTTACACACTGGCTCTTCTACTTATTCTAACTTAGGACAGAGCCCGAGCTCTTACCAATATACCATCTCTCAGAGAAGGATCATTTTCAGTCTGATCATTTGATCTAGTTTTCATCTATGTCTAAGTATAAGGAGCAGCAGTCTCCTGACATTGTACAGTGATTATAGTAACATGACAGTCACCATTATGTTCAAAATGAACTGGATTATCAGCCATGGATATGTATCCTGTAAGGAGCTGGCACTGTGCTCAGTCTGAAAGCAGGATGGTGATGTGGAAAGACTCTAGATTTGGAGTCAGGAACCCCACCAGCCAGCAGCTGACCTTGGTTGAGGCACTTGGCCTCTTGAAGCCTCAGATACCTCCTCTGTGAAACATGGACAAGGGACACCCACTAGTCCCAACCATCTGAGAGTTCCAAGATGGTGAGTGGTAGTACATGGACAGGCCCTCTGGGCACATATTGTCAGGGAAAGTGTGATGTGCTCCTTTGGGCCAGTGAAGGGCATAGGAAGGTTCTTTGTTCTCTTCCTTCATGCACAGCCATTGCCACTGTCCAACTTTGTGGTTTTCTCTTTTGAAACATGAAAATGACCCATGTTCTCTTTTACCAGAATAGATTTGAATGTGTATATTCTCAAATGAAGAGCCCCCCATGTCAGCCACTGAGCAATGATTAATGCAGTGATTATCCAATTAATCATTAATTGCAATAAATTAAGTGATATACAATTACTGCTTTATCACCAATAATTAGGGGAAAAATGGAACTCTTGGCAAAGAATCATAGCAGGATGCTTATTTAATTCCTGTAGTCATCATGGTTTCCAGCCACAGAGCACCAAGCTGAGTCTAGTTAAGGTAATTTGGGACAAGATGACCAGAGGGCATTGGTGCTTTTAAAAAATGAGAGTTGGATGGGGAAGCAGGGAAATGGCTCACCTTGCAGTGACACCACAATAATGCTTCACAAATCCCTGACGTTCATGTTTGTATTTTTGTGGATTTTTGAGTTAGAATGGTAGTTGGAATGTTTTCTTTCTTCTAGAGGATTAGCCTGAAGCGATTTTACTTTATTAACTTTTTTAAATCTATGATGCTCACCTAACATAGCAATTAGTGCAGTGGAGCGTCCTTGATTTGAATCTATGGAAGATTGCTATTAAAGGAAGTATTAATGGGCTGGCAAGGGCTGGGTGACTGTTAGGGAAAAGTATGTTTATGGACTATGGTGCTGGCAGGCATGATTTCAATCGGATTTGACATGTTTAACATAAATGTATAGTGTATGGCTCCTGACGCATATGAATAATTCCTGCAGACCTGCTGCCTTTTTAATTACTGAGGTTGAAAATAAGCAGGTCAGGCCATCCTGGTGCAAATCTATTACCAGCCCTCCCGCTTTTTTCCCTGTTGTTTACAGCTTTGTAAAAATAGAGATGCCTTTGTATGGGGAACGTAGTGCCTGTAATGTAACCTGTGACAAAGAATAGAAAGGGGGGTGAAAAAATAATACTACCTTTTTTCCCCCCAAATTGAGTCTCTAAAGACAAAAGAAGGTATGTGCTGAGAGGAAACATGTGTTAGGAAAAACACAGGACTCGTAGGAGTCAGAAGCCCTGGGTCAAGTTCTAATTCTGGCACTAAGATTACCTGCATGACTTGAGGTCTCTGGACCTCAGTTTCCACATCTGCAAAGGGGCAGGTTGGACCAAATGGGTTCTTAGCAGTTCTGGAGATCAGAAAATATGACTGGGGGATGGACAGTTGTAGAGTAGTATAGTATCTTAGAGCATGTTAATTACTAAAGTTGGAATGCTGATAACTTTCCAAGATTTCCCATGTCTGTGGGTAGTTAATATAGCCTGGATAAAGGGTTCAAGACTCTCTCCATGGACGTCAGGCAGCATCAAGCTTACTTTTCTTAATGGTGTCAGAGCATCACATGCCCTTACCCTAGTTCTGTGTTCTTGGGACAGATCACACTGTGTTGTCAGAGCCAGTGGGATGAGGACATCAACAGAGGAGTCCATGGAGACTTACATGTGTGCCTTTGAGTGGTCACCCATATCTCAGCCCTGTTGTTGGCCAGAAACCAGGCTATTCACCGCCACCACACCTCTCCAAAGATCATTTTGGACTAATTCTGTATCTTTCCAGTACTTAGTTTCATTTTTCCGCCTCACCCAAAAGTAAAAAATTTGTTTTTGCAGCAGGGTGCATGTGAGGGAATGCTGGGAGCCCAGTGTGCGTGGCCCCTTTGTGGTTCACGGTCCTGCCAATGGAAACCATTTCTGGTTTTATGTTTTCACACATAGATGGGAATTGTGGGACTGTGTCAACTTTTCCAGAGTCAGCTTGTCCCCCCTTCTCTCACTCTCCACTCCTTTTTTTCCAGGCCACTTTCAGTATACTTGGCTGCTTAAAGTCACTGCAGGCGGAATTCTGTCTCACAATTGAAAACAAACCATGAACTATTTTTATGTTGGGAAGCCAAAATAGATAGAGCCTGTGGTGTATATCTGGACTTGCCTGAATGCCAGTTAATTCAAAGGTCTTGGCTTTGAGAATTTATATTGTAAGTCATAAGAGAGCTAGCGACCACATCAATTGAACAAATATTTTGCTGCACAGATATCTAAGGCAGGTACAGGACATGCAAAGAAAAAGAAAAAGGAACTCACTTTCTAGAAGAGTTGTCATATGTAATCACATAATTATGACACAGTATAATGAGAACTATCATCAAGGCATAGATAAAGGGCAGTGAAAATGTAGATTAAGGAGCAAATCATTGTTCATCATTATAGAAAATACCTTATAGATTTGCATATTATTCTTATAGAGTAGCCATGTTAATCTTGCCTGCCTTGTTCCAGCTTTAACTTTTGTGCCAATAAGAAAGTACCTCAGTGGTTATAATCATGATTGTTAAAAAAAAAATACTGTTGTGCCTTTCTATGGGGGATACTAGAGCATGGTCATTAGGCTGTCATATTCTTCTTGGGTCCAATGTTACCTTTATTTTGCAGCCTAGAGAACTAAGGCTCATAGATTGGGAGCTCTTGGGTGTCACAGATGCATTCAAACCCCAATTTGTCTTCTGAGTCAGATACATTTCCTACATTATAAAGCCAAAGAACACGTGACGTATCACTTTATTTATAGACGATTGGAGGAGAACTTAAATTCTGTGCTTCTCTTGTTGTTGGATAGAGTTGTCAGCTGTTTATGGTCAGGAGCTATGTGGCAACCATTGATTTTTGTAATCCCCAGAACCTAGCAAGTGCTTAATACTGTTTAGATGTTTCATTAACAATCAATTGGTAAAATAGCATGACATAAGTACCTTCAAGTTATTTTGCTTTCTGCTTTGTAGACATTAAATCCATGGGTGAATAGGATTGTTTCATCCTGGTATATGGAAAAGACAAATTTAGGGTGTCTTTGCTTGTCCTAAAAACCAAATTTCAGTGTTACAGCTTTTAGAATTTGTCTAGCAGGCTTTCCGGTCTTCGTTGGAAAGCCCATAAAAAAGCAAAAATAAATAAGTTTCTCCCCTCGTTCTATGGTTTTACAGCCCCACCAGTATTATTTCCCAATCCTTCTAAAAATGAAACCATAGCAACGAATGTTTGCACTTTCACCATGTACCAGACTCTGTGGTAGGCGTCATATGCCTGATCTCTGGCTAGCGGCACAGAAACCCTGTGTGTAGACAGTGTTATCCCTTTGACGGATGAGAAAACGGAAAACTCAGTGTAGTCAGATAGGATGCTTGAAATCACACAGCCAGGATCTGAACCAACTATGCCAGTGCTACAAAGCACTGTGCTTTATTACTTAGCAAGGGGGACTGACTGATGCCTTCGGGTAAAGAGAACTTGGCCTTAGGCAAAGAACATGTGAGAAAACATCAGTTCCTGAGGAGTCCCTGAAGGCGCTCCAGAACCACCTCCCCACACCTTCACACAGGTTACTTATCCTAGGCCTTTGGGGCACTGTGAGTGAACTGAATGTGTGAGTGAATGAGTGAACCCAATGGAGACAGCAAGCAGCATTGATATTAAATATAAACATTACTCAGTGTAGGGTGTCTTTCTTTGTGTACAAAATACCAAGAGGAGATGTTGACAGTCTTTGTAGTGCTGAAATCTGGTGGGGAAAGTAGAGAATCATTCCCACTTTCCAGCCTTGCAGGGACCTGAGTAATGTCTTTCTTCCCTAAGTATAAGTTCTCACACTTTCCTGTGGAACCTGGACTAGCAAAAAGAAACCCTAGGTGGACCACAGGGGAAGGCCAATTTGTAAGGTTCTGAGAAGTTATATTCAGCAGTTCTCTGTGTCCATCACCGTTCTGGACACACAGCCACATTTTATCTGTTTGTGTTCACGGGTTCGCTTGTACTCCTAAAATTTAGTATTTTAGGAAGACAGATTTGGAATGGAGAAGAAACTAGAAGAATACTGTTTTATTCCAGTCTCTCAGAGTCTAGACTGTGTTGGGGCTCAGAGACCCTAACCAACCTAATTATTGATTGACTCAGTGGAGACTGAATGAGCCTCTGTTAATTAACTTTGGCCCGATCCCAGAATGACTTGCTTGCGACTGGTTTTGATCTATGTCTTGCACCTCTGGGCCTTTTCCTCTGTTGGTCCAAGGGTCTCTGAGGTTCCTTCCCACTCTAGTTGTCTTCACAGTCCTGTAATAAAGCCACAGGGAAGCGTGATAAATGCAGACCCCCTAGTGTGTCCCTGGACTGTGGCCACCTGTCCTCACAAGATACCATGGCCATAGCTGCAGGAAGCTTTGCCAGGGGAAGACAGCATATTTTAGAGGAACCCAACAAGAGGCCAGAGACAGGCAGGTTGACTCAGTACCTCAACACCAGGAATCAAGTCAAAGTCAGGAATATTTAGCCAGCCTCCAGATCCTGGCATGAGCTAGGCTCATGGTGGAAGCCCAATGCCTCTACTTTATTAAATAGACCAACAGCTGATGTTGGTCTAAACCAGGTGGTGGCTCTGTTTTGACTGGAGGTTCATTTGCAAACCTGACATAGAGGGAGCAAGGTGTCTTGAAACTGAAATGTGGAATGGCCCTTTGGGAGCTCAAATCAGTGTGGTTAGCCTTATGCATATTTCAGCAAGGAATCAGTCCAATGGATTGATGTCTCTGATGTAGGGCTTAGTACTATCTTTGTCCCCAAAGATGCACAGAGCAAGCAACAGCACCCACTGGTCAGCATGCGCCCACCGTCCCACCTTGAGGCTTCCGGAGCCTGACAGAGAGGCTGCTTCCTGAAGAAAAAGCAGAAGCCCCACAGAATGGTGCCTGAACAGCCGCATTCCCAGATTGCTGACTTGTGCAACCGAGGGCTAGCATAGATCTGTGCATCCTTCCAGGGCTGAAGCAAAGAGGGCCTTCAGCTGCTGTGTCCTGCAGGTGCCTGGCCTAGGGAAGCTAGCACTCAAAAGATGCTTCCTCTTCAGCAAGGTGGAAGGAGCCCACAGATATTTGCCCTCTTTTCACAGAGGTTCTCCAGAACAGGGTGTGTGGAAACAAAGAGATTTCCATAAACAAGGGAGTCTGTCCTTATTCTGATTTACACTGCTAACAGAACACGTGGAGTTTATTCCTTCTGAATGTCTGGCTTTGAAGGTGTCTGCATTTGTTTTAGAGTAAGCAGGTGGCCTAAGGGTGTTTTAAAACATCTAGGCTATGCGACCGGGCCTGGCTATCATCCCTAAGTTTCGATGAGAGAATCATGTCGTCAGAGTCATTTAAAGTGGACCGACAGATTGGCCCATGCTTTCTAGGCCCTCTCATTTAATTCTAGTTAGACCACAAAACGATGTGGTTCCTACCAGTTACACAAAGCTTTGGTTCTGACTGTTGTTCTCAAAGTGTGGTCCCTGGACCATCAGCATTACCTGGGGACTTACTGGAAATGCAGATTATCTGACTCAGACCTACTGAATCAGAACCTCGGGGCAGGGACTGTGATCTGTGTTTTAATGAACCCTGCCTGGGAGTCTGACACATTCTGGGGTTTGCTGAACCTCAAGGCTGCGATCTCAGTGACAAGCATGAGGTTTTGAAATCTATTTCTTCTTTAACTAGATAATAAGTCCTGAGCCCTTGCTAGGTGAGGGAGGCTCAGAGCTTTCCCAAAAGACAGGGAAGGTGTCTTGACACTCATAGGACCCTAAGTGTCTTGGTAGATGTAAGCAATCTTGCAGGTGGTGGAGAGAGAGGGAGGGAAGGAGCTGGAGGGGCAGGATCACAATGAAGAGTGATTGAAGACCTGGAAACCTTTATCTAAACTGCTTAATAAGTAACACCTGGGTGAAGTGTACATGGGCCCTCTCTATAGTGTTCTTGCGACTTCCTGTGAGGTGATAATTATTTCCAAATAAAAAGTAAAGTCATAACAATAACACCTAAGAGCTACTGGATTTTTAAAGTGCTGATCTATTTCGTTCATATTTAAGTTGGAGAAGAAAAATAATCAGCCTTTCCCTGAGTAACTCTTATATCTATCTGTAGTATAAATCCAATTTTCTTTGAAATCATTTTTAGAAACAAAAGGTCTGTGAAGTGGATGGGACCTCTTTGTCTTGCCATACCTATGTAGGCATATTCTACTTTTGGGGGTAGATGTTTTCTGGGGATATATGGGAACAAGATAGCTTGCATTTCCTGAGAATAGGACTGTGTTTTGAACAGAAGGTTCTTAACTTCACCAGGCTGGATGTTGAGACAGATTCTGCTCCTTTGGACGGGGAATAGAGAAGCCCCAACTTCTTTTTAGCTGTAGCATGAAGACCACCCCTTGCTGAGTGGACATGTGCATGCATCTGCTTCACACAAATCCTCTTCCCCCTCCACCCCTACTCCTCTTTGAAACATCTTTAAGTGCTTGGTTGGAGGCAGAATGAGACCATGCATGTTTAAAGACCAAGCTGGCAGGAAAGCGGATTCTTTAAAGGAACTGTTGTTCTCTCTATTGGGGAAGGAAGAAAATTTAGCCAGATCTCTGGCCACTTATCAAGTGCAGTAGCTCCACAGGAGATTCAAGTAAGAAAGCCCAGCCTGTCCTCTGGGGAAGGAATTGCAAGGAAATGCCAAGAGTAACTCTACTTTCAGTGAAAGTAAGAAGATCACAGAATCCAGAAGCACAGATGACCCTCTGGAAATACTGCATTTCTGCTGTCTAGAGGGAGTATGAGGTATGAGAAGCCGAGACAGAAGGGGTTATGGGAAACACACTGCACCTTCTATTTAATTATAATTTTGAGCTGAATGACCATTTTCATATCTGGTGATACATCTGTGTCTCGTGTGTTGGGATAGTTATCCCAACTCAGACATTGAGTATGAAGTTGTGTGAATTTTTTTTCCCCTAGTCAATGGAGATAGATAAAAGATTGCTCTAAATTTCTGGGGCAGGTGGCAAGCTGGTTTACGGAACGCAAGGCGATGAGAACCTCTGGCTTACGGAAAGTAGCATGAATTAATAATCATTTAATTGGCTCCTCCATTATGTTGCTGGTTTGGGAGATGGAAGTTTAGATGGAGGGGCTGTCAGTGGTACTTTTTAGCTAAGAGTCTGATGGTTGAGAGGTGGGGCTGATGGCTGCCTTTGGACTCTCCGCAAGGTTCAAGTGTCAGGCAGCATCCCAGGCCCTCAGTGGTCTCACCCTGGGATGTCAGAAAGGAAGAAGATCAGCACTTTGGCGATTACCACCTCCATGTGTCACTCTACCATGAAGAGATGCAGAAGAAGCTTCCCAGTAACGCAGACAGCTCAATGCCTGCCCAGGATTTCCCCAAGGGAGGGAGGCGTCTGTCCAGAGGGAGACTGGCTTGCATCACAGGCTGCCCACCGTGCCAGCTGCTCACTGGTGTGCTGAGTGGTAAGAAGATGAATTTTGCTTAGGAAACACAGAAACTCATTCTACCAGTACATTGGTTTTCTTGAAGGGCAAGTGGATATCTTGAAAATGGGGGACCATAAGGTTCCATATTTACTTCATTTCCAATTTTTCTTCAGGTTTATCTTGGATGAAGCAGCAATTCCATGCCTTACCTGGCTTCAGAGTTGTACAGTTTCTAAATGAAAAATGAAGCCTCTGTTGGCATTAAGTCCACTGGGATTGCAAGTACAACTCTTCAGTTTTCTGTGGCCAGAATTTCAGTGACTCAGCTGTAGAATTTGTTAGCAAAGATTGGGATTACATGAGAATTTGTTCTAGCAAGAATGGTTTTATCAGGTAAAGTTACAAGGGACTGTGAATGTTGAAAGGCTGTGCTTCCACCATCTTTGGCCACTTTATAAGCTTAATAAGTATTACTGTTCCTTAAAGTAAATCATTACCTACATGAAGTTTTGCTAGCCATATTTTCAATATTCTATATGCTTAGAATATAATAAAACCATGTCTTGTAAATTCCAAACAAAACGTTGCATGAATGCAGATCAGCTCTCTTCCCTGTTCCCTCTAAGTAGCAAGAGTAGAAGGGTAACTTTTTAAGTAATTATTTTTAGAGGTTAAATACTTTTCATACAAATAATGATAAGATAAAAGGATATCTGGAAGTTAGTGTCTCCATGCCTAAGTGGTTTTCCCCCTAAGGGAGCCATATGCATTGACAACTGTGCTTCCCTTTGAAAGAAGTTCTTTTGCCTAGAATGCAGAGGAACCCAAGAGGATAAAACAGACAATCATGAATCAGTTCTGTCTCTCTCAGTATTCATCTTTGTGAGTTTTAGTTGGCCACCCCATGACAGTATGAGGGGATATAGTGGCTATTGGCCCAGAAAGCTGACATGAATTTTCGGAACTCCATAACAGGGACATGCTAGTCTTTCCTGTGCTTCATCAGCACGTGTTGGGTAGGGCTACCATTAACACTAATAAGCAGAGCAAGTGCTTTCTCACTCCCTAGAAAGTCTATGTGGCATGGAATCCACAGCTTGCATCCTGTTAAGTTTGAGTAGGAGTTTGACCCAGCATTTCGTTGCCACGATATCCCATTTGCCTAGCTTTACAGGGTTTGTCATCTGTAGCATTCAGTCGCATGATTCCTTACCACATTTTCGTCCCCTTTGAAATCCCAGGAGCCCAACATGTTGCCTGTGAAAGATTCACTGAGATTTAACACATATTTTCGTATTTTATAACAGCCAAAATGAGAGAAATTGCTTTAACCAGCAAAATAAAAAATACCGTCTGATGTTTTGCACAGTATAGAGCCAAATACCAACTTTTTTTTTTTTGAGATGGAGTTTCACTCTTGTTATCCAGGCTGGAGTGTAATGGCACGATCCTGGCTCACTGCAGCCTCCGGCTCCTGGGTTCAAGCAATTCTCCTGCCTCAGCCTCCCAAGTAGCTGGGATTATAGGCGTCCACCACCATACCTGGCTAATATTTTGTATTTTTATTAGAGATGAGGTTTCGCCACATTTGCCAGGCTGGTCCTGAACTCCTGGCCTCAGATGATCCACCCGCCTTGGCCTCCCAAAGTGCTGAGATTACAAGCATGAGCCACCACACCCAGCCTCAAATACCAACTTTTTCATGGACAGTTGAACTTAAATGATAACTGTAATATTAAAAATAAAATGAGTATGAGAAAACTTAAAAACTGGTCCATGATGTCATCACCTAAAGACAATGATCATTTTCTTTTAGTCTTTTTTCTAATACCTAATTTTTACATAGCTGTAACATGGGACAATACACGTTTTATCTTCTTTTCTGATTTGCATTCTCAATGATTTTTCCATACTGCTTCATAGCAATCATTTTTCATGTCTTATAATACTCAGTAGAATGGCTGTACCATTGTTTACTTACACCATGCCCTATTGCAAGAGATCTAGATTGTTTCCACATCATTTTGTCATTATTGTACAAACCACTACAGATGCTAATGCTTCAAGTTGTTTGGTTTTTTGTTGCCAGTATAAACCAAAGCTTCCAGGCACCAGTTGTCTAAACTGTGTCTTGTCTCTGGAGTGCATCTATTTCCATTTCACTTCTGTGACATCATAGCAGGCTTAGAGTGACCAGTAATTGATTTTTAAATGAGTGTTTTGTATATTGTGACATGTCTTCTAGAGTTTTAAGTTTAGAAAAGCCTTCAAAGTAGAAAACCTCATACTTTCTCTCTTGGTATTCATACAACTTCATTTACTTATGCCTATGATGTATGCTAGTGACAGAACTGAAGTAGAAATTTATTCTGAGACTGTGGCCCTTTTGAAGTTGTTCAGAGAGAAGAAACTTGAGAGAACGATTGTGGCCTGTGATAAACCCTCATCTAGCAGGTTGGTGGGGAACTTGCACAACTCTTTTTTTTTTTTTTCTTCTTTTTGAGACAGAGTCTCACCCAGGCTGGAGTGCAGTGGCACAATCATGGCTCACCACAGCCTCAACCTCCCAGACTCAGGTGATACTCCCACCTCAGCCTCCTGAGTAGCTAGAACTATAGGGACCTGCCACCACGCCCGGCTAATTTTTGTAGAGATGGGGTTTCACCATGTTGCCCAGGCCGGTCTTGAACTCCTGGGATCAAGCAGTCCACCCACCTTAGCCTCCCAAAGTGCTAGGATTACAGGCATGAGCCACTGTACTTGGCCAGAACTTACACAACTGTTTGCCCATCTATAGAAACTGTGTACAGACTTTGGTACCATGTCTTGATAGGGACTGACATTTTAATGTCTGAGGCCAAGCAAGGGAAGAGCATGTGTCAGCCATAGTTAACTCTTAGGAGCTATCCCCACATCACTCAGGGAAACACAACGAGATTGGAACTGGGTGTTTATAGAATCTAAGAATAGCATTGCTTTATCTTTAGAGAAGGGGCCAGTGAGCTGCAGGTGGCTAATATCCACTTCTAGACAGATTTGATTGAATAAAGATGCAGATTGTCCTAGATAGAATGGAGATGAACCTTAAGTTTGTGCACCAGTGGATGCAGCATTTTATGTTAGAGCAGGGCTGTTGTATTACTGGGAAGAAAGAGAAATGAGTGAGCAAGTGGTGATTTTATTTTTTAAAACACTTTATAATGGGTCCTTAGCTCAAGCTCACAAAAGAAGCTTTAGAATTCCAGAGCAGTTTGAGTTTGAAAAAAAAAAAAGATAATAAAAGTTCCCCTCTCCATGCAGGGGGAAAGAATAGTGGCTTCTGAAACCAGAATTCTCACCTCTGCAACCTCACCACAATTCATCATGTGTTCAGCATTCAAGGAAGAGGATGGACTCTTTGGTCCTATGAGGAAACTAATGCTGCACTGGGTTACTGTGTTTGCTTTTCAGCTCTAAGAGAGTGAGATGAGTTGGGTGGTCTCTGCCTCGGTGCCCATTCATCCACACTACTGAGCAAGTGCACAATTGACTCATTCCATAGTGGGGTGGCAGGCAGATTGAAGGCATTTACAAGGCAGTCACAGTTCTGTAAAAACAGGTGTTGTTTTTAGTCAGGCAGAGTAACAAAAAGATGGCGATGGGTGTATGGAATAGAATCTGTGTTTTGGTTTGCCTCTACTGGAAGGAGGAGCAGATAGCAGCTTTTTCCTAACTGTAAACCCTGAGCCTAACCTAGTGCCTACCGATTGGGGTTAACAATAGAGAAGGTAAAGAAATGGCTGTGACAAATAACATTGGAAGTATTATTTGATGCCCTCACCTACCTCATCTTGAGAATGCATTTGAAGAGTCAATATACAGAAGAGAACCACTAAGCAAAAATCAAAATGATGGCAAATAAGGAAGCTTCTGGGGGCACGGGAACTTAAGTCCCTGAAACATTAATTAAAGACTCCAAATGTAGACATGTTCAGGAGTGGCCCATCACACTGCAAGGTCTAAAACCTGCAACGCAACGTTCCCTGGGATCAGGTGTGAGCAGGGCCAGGAGATGGGAAGCGGGTCATGGGGGAACTGGTCTAGAATGTTACAGCACCTAGTTAATCGGCAGCCAGTCCATCACATTAAACATCCAGCTGTCATGTATTACCTTTCAAGTGAAAATGAATAACTCCCATTAAGAGCAAAATGGGTTTGAAGTCGATTCGAGACAGATTAAAGTACTGTTATGAATGTGTGTGTTGGGAGGAGGAGGATCTGTGTGTAATATGCTTGTCCTTGTACTTTTTAAATAATAGATGTCCTACAAACTTACGTAGACCGGGTTACCAAGATACTGGGGTTAAAGTTCACAAGATGTGCATTCTGGGAACAGCATCAACTTCCTGGAATATATTTCCTGCATTTGGCAAATTTCTTCTCAAAATTATATTGTGGCCTTATGACTTTAATGAATAAAATTGATTTTCTAAAATTGTTTATTAAAGTATACATCTATAATGACAGGATCTTGGTGTCCACATCAGAACAAATTTCAAACCCAAGCGTAAATGGAAATACATGCTAGATAACTAGACAGGGTAAAACAGAAAGCAGTTTAACAAGGAACAAAAATTAGGCTTTCTAATCCAGTGACCTGAGCGCTGAGTCACATTATTTTTTCCTGAGGGCAGTGGGTATATATTTTCTCACTACCACTTTCATAACTTTTTTTTCCTTATTGCTTTAAGCAAAATTCTGAAAAACGGAGTACCACATCCAAAACAAATGAGATATTGACCAGGTTATGGAACAACCAGATCCATCCACACTGGAATTTGTCTTTAAACTGGAGGAGCCTTGCTTATCCTGGATAAATTCTTAGCCTGGCTGTTTTCTTATGAAAGTGTTTGCCTCTACTGGAAGGAGGAACAAATAGCAGCTTTTTTTCTAATTATAAACCCTGAGCCTAACCTAGTGCCTACTGATTGAGGTTAAATAGAGAAAGTAAAGAAATGTTTCCTTTCCCTGCTTCAGAGAACTCCTTCCACCAGCACTTCTGTACGTGCTGTCTGCTACTCAGTCGTCATAGGTGGCTTCTCTTTAATTAGCATTTGGTTTTTTGGTGGTAGAGGCAAGAGGGGCATGGAGGCATGGTTTGGGTAAGCAGGAAACTTTCCCTCTTCCCACCCACTCCGAATAAGCTCTTAGGTTTGGAGCATTGGCTAGATTGTATCTTGGATTCACACCCTGCTTAGTTCCACTCCTCAATTATTTCTTCCCCAAAAGCAAACTCCAGAACCCAAACTTGATTTTCCCCCCACATATTTGGTATGCTGATAACCATGTGAACCTTTCTCAAATCACATTCGTCATGTTGCTGGTGCTGTGCCATGTTGTGATTCCAAAAGGAGGGACAATAAAGTTGAGAGCACATCTCTTCTTAGATCTCTGAAGCAGAGTGTGTCTGGTACTCAGGGTGGCAAAGCAAAACTTTCCACCCACCCTCAGCCCTACTGCCCCCCACAAGCCAGCAGATTGTGTCTAGATTGGGAGAGGTTAGAACAGACAGAATTTAGCTTAATCCAACTCCAGAACCTTTTATTCCATTTCTTTGCCTTCTTTTCGTAATGTTCAGTTGTTAACATAGTGACAGAAATTCATGGGGGAGAAAGAAACACTTGCTTCTATTCCAACATGCTTGATAAATCAGTCCGGATGTTCATCCTTCTTGAATTTTGGTGTTTGAAGAAAATCCTGTGCTATAAATGAATGTTGATTTTCACCCAACACAAACCCTCTGGGAGCTGGCCTGGCCTGGCTGCTGTATTGCATCTTCTACTTTCTCTTCTAGCATCGTCCAGCCAAGCAGAGAAGGAGCTGACAGATTCTCCTGCAACCTCCAAACGCATCTCCTTCCCAGGTAGCTCAGAGTCTCCCCTCTCTTCGAAGCGACCAAAAACATCTGAGGAGATCAAACCGGAGCAGGTGAGGCTGGAAGGGACTCTGCTGGTGGGGGGTGAGATGTTGTAGACATTGGTGGGGAACACACTTTTGGGTGGGTGGGCTTGGGGCACGCACAGTTGCTCAGAGCAGTGGGTGTGTTCCCCACAGATGTACCAGTGTCCCTACTGCAAGTACAGCAATGCTGACGTCAACCGGCTCCGGGTGCATGCCATGACGCAGCACTCAGTGCAGCCCATGCTTCGCTGCCCCCTGTGCCAGGACATGCTGAACAACAAGATCCACCTCCAGCTGCACCTCACCCACCTCCACAGCGTGGCACCTGACTGCGTGGAGAAACTCATTATGACGGTAAGGCAGCCAGGAGCAGAACCCTGTGGTCTTTCTCCAGGGTCAAAGGTTGACGCAGTAGCAAGATACTGTGTTATTAGATGAGAAAGCCAGTGTAGAGTTGGAAATGTCAGGTAACAGTTCTTATTCTGTGACCTTTGTTCTACTATCCCTACCTTAGACTTGGTATGACCATAGCCCAAAGTGCTGAGCATGTGTCCCTTAACATCCTCTCTCCCCTCCAGGGACAGAGGCATGGATTAGCTAACCACTGATGTGAAGAAATCATCATTCAAATTCCTCAAACCTTTACTGAGCAGGTCATGGACTAGATTGCTCTTCATTATGTCTCATTTCATCCTCATAACAAACTCTATTTTTGTTTTTGAAGGGAGCCAGGCACATTAGGTCACACCTCTAATCCCAGTTCTTTGGGAGGTCAGGGTGGGGGGATCGCTTGAGGCCAGAAGTTTGAGACAAGCCTAGCTAACATAATGAGACCCCGTCTCTACAAAAAATATTTTAAAATTAGCCAGGCCTGGTGGTGTATGCATCTGTACTGCTAGCTGCTTGGGAGGCTGAGTTGAGAGGATCTTTTGTGTTTTTAGTAGAGACGGGGTTTCACCATGTTGGCCAGGAACTAAACTTGAGCCCAGGAGTTTGAGGTTGCAGTGAGCTATGATCAGGCCACTGCACTGCAGCCTGGGTAACAGAGGGAGACCTTATCTCTTCAAAAAAAGAAAAAAAATTTTTTTGACACATTCCCATCAGCAGATAAGGAAACTGAGCTCAAAGATGTTAACTGACTTGATGCCATTTGTAAGGAGCAGAGTAGAGATCTGAACCCACAATTTTCAACTCTAGGGATAGCCCGGTAATGGAGGAGGAGTTTCTCAGTAGATACTTTTATTCTCAAAGCAAGAAAATGTTCAGCTGGATATGCTGATTCGTGGATGTGGGTTTTTCATTTGAATATGATATTGCTACAGCTGCAGATTTTGAAAGCATGACTCCTAAGTGACCACTGTAAACATGGCCTAATTAGTATAAAGATGTAAATCTAGTTGTAACATGAAAACTTTTCAAAATACTGCCGGTGATGGTGATATCCTAGTTTTGACTACGCTGGTACTGCTATGAAAGCCCTTTCCTGGGTGGACGCAGTGGCTCACGCCTGTAATCCCAGCACTTTGGGAGGCCAAGGCAGGTGGATCACCTGAAGTCAGGATTTCGAGACCAGCC
This sequence comes from Cacajao melanocephalus, assembly GCA_963573385.1. NCBI lineage: Eukaryota > Metazoa > Chordata > Mammalia > Primates > Pitheciidae > Cacajao > Cacajao melanocephalus. Next base: position 62,529 of record CAUYLG010035906.1, read on the forward strand.
TGGCCAACATGGTGAAACCCCATCTCTACTAAAAATACAAAAATTAGCCGGGCATGGTGGCAGGTGCCTGTAATCCCAGCTACTCAGGAGGCTGAGGCAGGAGAATCACTTGAACCCAGGAGGTGGAAGTTGCAGTGAGCCCAGATCATGCCACTGCACTGCAGTCCGGGCAATACCGTGGGACTCTGTCAAAAAAAAAAAAAAAAAAAAAAAAAAAAGCCCTTTCCTGATCATTAGAGGAAAAACCACCAAAGAGAATTATTCTCACCTCTTTCTTAGCATTATTTTTAGCAGTGGACTAATAAGAAGTTAATCTTATTGCCTTTTCATTTGAAGATTCCCAGAGAGGTAGTCTGTTTACAGCTCCACGTTATAATGTGCAGGTCACAGACATATCACCTCTAGGCATTTCCTATTCCATTTGGTTCTGCAAAAATTAATGAATAATGTTGTCAGTGATGTTTAGTTGTGAAGAACATATAATTGACGATGCATCAAGACAACTTTAGCAGCCCATGGGAAGCTCAAAGGTAACCTAGCATGAGTTGTCTTTCTGAGATCTTTCAAGTATGAATTAACTTTCTGTAGGTATTTGGCTGATGAATATTGTGTAGGGATTCTCTGTAAGTGAAAACCTCCTTCTGTGGACCAGTGGGTTTCTGTGTTAACTGGTTTCCTCAGCATTCTCATTAGCCTTGGAAGTAACAGGTCTTGTTGTACTTCCGAGCTAATGGCCTGGAACCGTGGAAGCCTGAAGGAACAGAAAGAGATGTGGGGAGGGAAGCATTCTCAATACTGAGCTACATTTTTCTTTTACTCAGGTGATTATTTTTGCTGTTTAATATAAATCTAGTTTAGGAACTGTGGGCATGTAGTAATCGGCATGACTGGTTTACATTATACAGTAAAAATTTCATTCATGTTATCCCTAGGGACTTGAGTATAACTTATATTTCAAATATTCATTGTTTGTCATATTTTCATAACAGCAATAGCAAGGTAAATTTCAAGAGGCAATTTACCACCATTATAAATAAATCTTCTTCATTTACCAACAGAGTCTTCCAGGGCAGGATATTACTGCTGTGTTTGCTTGGGTACCAATCCCTAAGATATTTCTGGAAGTTACCCATTAACCAGCACCTTTGGAAGCAGTGATTCTCGACCTTTATGGAGACTCTGATGAAAGCTATACAGCCATACTGGATTATTCTTTGCACACTGATGTTTGATAACCACTGTTATTGACCCTACATCAAGTATTTTGCAAATATAAAATTGTTTGTACAATGCCAGGGAGCATAAGGATACATCATGGGACTGGTCAATAAAAACTGTTCTAGAACCCCTGACAATGTAATTATGTAGGAGACACTGCTCCCTAAAGGGGTTGTGGTTAGTATCTTGTATAGAAACCCCTACGTGCTTCATCTTTCCACAGCAGACCCTGGAGATGTTTTCTAGACATTTCTGAGAAGTGTGCAGATTGTGGGAAATGTACTGGTAATGGGAAGTCAATCTGTTAGCAACATGAGAAAGTTAATGAATTCAGGAGTAAAGTTGAAAGTTGTGAGAAGTGTAATCATATACATATTTTACTTTTTACTGAGAGATGTATATGCAAGGATGAGTTTTCTGTTTGCATGAGAAGATGCAGTTACGGCATGCTGTCAGTACTAAACTGGTTTCTCCAGTCATGGGGATAGTTTGCATTGAGCCAAACTATGCATTTCTATCTCATTTAGTTCAGCCGGAAAAAAAAAAAAGAGCAACCAGGGTTAGAGGGAATTTGTGGGCCTACCACAAGGTGAACTCGAGAGCCTGTTCAAGGACTGGAATAGTGATCTTGGTTTCTGCCCTGATGAATCAAAGCAGATGCCAGTGTCTTTCCTTGGAAAATTTTGGTGTAAAAATGGAATTTGCAGTTGTATTTTATGATGAACCTGTGGTTAAAATCATGCCATGGGAGGGTATTTTACTGTCATTTTATTAGAAAACTGGCCCCAGTAAAGTATTGGTTAGGCTTTCTAGCAATACATCTGTTTGTTCGTGGACAAAAAGAGCAGGAAACTGAAAAGAGTATGGATGAAAAATGGCCCTCTAACCAAGGCTCCATTTTCTAAACCATATCATTAAGGAATGGCCAGTTCTATGGTCGTTCATCCTCCAGGAGAAGAAAGTTGTGTCTGCTTTGTCCCTGACTGGCTAGGATGAATGGCAGCAAGAGGAGGGAATCTTCTTTCTTTCCAAATGGTTGACGGAGTTAGTTGCCATTGGCTGCAGAATAGGAAAAGCTTGCAAAATCTCCCAAATAGATGATTCCTGGTAGACAAGGGGTGTGTCTGGGGTATTTACAGCTGTAAATTCTGGTAAATATTTTTTGCTATCTGGGTCCAAAGTCTCAGGATTTAGCTTGAGTTCAGTTCAAGCCCACTAAAAGTAAATTCCACCCTGATAAATGGAAACAGATTACTTTCTACACAACATCTTTCTGTTCAGTTGTAAATGGAGTGCGTTTTGAGGAGGCTTCATTTAATAATACCTTATCAGATAGCTTTCAGGAACCTGCAGTGTCTAATATGTCTGTTGCTATGGTAACACCTGCTTGCTTATGCTCTGCATCTCATATCTATGTCTTCCATGGGCCCCCTTCTTCTTACTGATGAGGGGGCTTGAGGAATATTCTCCACTAGGAACAACTGCAGTGCTGGCCCTCCACTATGGAGACCGCACCCACAGCACTTCATTCTTCTTGGCGTACTGGAAACAGAGCTCCAAAGAGTGTCTCCGCACACGTCATATGAAAGAAGGAAATCTATAAAGCTTAAGAGAGATGAGACAAGGGCCCCTCCACAACTGGCTGGGCAGTCCATCCCCAGTGTCATTTCACATAAGAACTCTCACCTATTTACAAAGAAGCTTGAGATTTCAAACTGGTGAAAAGAGATGTAGGAGCTGCTGCATGGTGGCCTTATTTTCCTAATCTTTCAGGAAGTGAGGGTGGAAGGCATGGGGCCCATGTTTGTGGCCCCTGAATGAGAATAGGAAAGACCATCTACCATGCATTTCAATACTCTTAAATTATTCTGATTGATCACTATCTTTCTCCATGACAGGATACACCACTGGGATCCTGAAGCACTGATATGGGGAAATTTTCTTTCTTCTTTAATCATTTAACAAAATATGACCTCACAGTGGAGATGGGATTGTCTCCTGGGCAGCTTGGGAACACCTTCTCTAGCCCTTTCTCTTTGCCTCCTTTGGTAGCTCTTAATTATTCCGTAATTTTTGCGCCTGCACAGATTTCCCTTCCATGCTCCTGGCCCTGCATTGCCTGCACTTTTCTCTATATCCCTTTTGAGACCACTAGTTTGTCCCTTGCGATTTTTTCTGTCAGTGTCTGTGACTCTCTGTGCCCCTTGTGTGCCTGTGTGTCTGTGAGTCTCTGGGCCAGACTGGTCATCCGGTCCCCCAACAGTGGGGCTCCTGGGTGGCCACTGGCCTGGGGGCTGTTGCACCCACCTGGGTACCAGCGCTCTCACTTTGTCTCTAAGAGGAAGGTAATGAAAATAATCGGGCTTCATTAATTCCAAGCCCTGTGAGATGATAGCCATTTGGAGCCTGTTTGCCAATTAGATGGTCTAAATTAGAAGTGACCTTGGTATACTGCCACTGCTTGCCTTTCGGAGTCTAATGAAGCTTTTCTCTCCAATTCATTCTCCTTCTCGTTCTCACCTCGCTCTCTCTCTCTGCACATGTGTATAACTCTTCATGTGTTTCCTGTTCTCCCACCCACCTTTTCAATCTTTCTCATCCTCAGTTTTAAAAATCTGGTTCTGAGCTACATTGGTTTCCAGCCCACATGAATGTTACCACAGCCCTACAGTATTTTCTTTTGAGCTTTATGTGTTTAAAGACTGAATGAACTACCATACAGAAGCAGTTTTAGAAAGGAAACAAGAAGGCCAAGGGGAAAGGATGGCTTGAGTCCAGGAGTTCGAGACCAGCCGGGGCAACATGGCAAGACTGTGTCTCTACCAAAAAAAAAAAAAAAATTGCCAAGTATGGTGGTGGTGTACCTGTAGTTGTAGCTACTCAGGAGGCTGAGGCAAAAGAATCAAACTCAGCAGATTGAGGCTGCAGTAAGCCATGATCATGCCACTGTACTCCTGCCTGGGTGATAAAGTGAGACTTATCTCCAATTTAAAAAAAACAAAAAGGAAAGGAAATGGTACAAGGAGAGGAGGAGCTGGGTCTCTTAGACTCCATGGTCCAGTGCTCTCCCTGGCACATGTAGAAGGCAATAAGAGCAGGGGAACCCAACTCTGAAACTACTGGCAAGAAGTGCCTGGTTTGCTGGCTTTAAGTGTGCAGAAACCAGCTAATAGGCTGTCTAGATACAGGGAAGGAAGTGAGCAATTGGCCTCCCACTGGAGCAGCTGGCTTTAGGTATACCACTCGCTAGACTGCTCAGCCCTAAAAGCAGTTGGGTTTTAACTTGATGCTTAAATGTTTTGGGCAGAACCAGCCTCATCTACCAGGATGCAGAGACTGGTTTGGTCTGTGCCAGGGAGGTCTGTGCCTAAGGCCTCTCTTCTTTTTGTCTGTCTGAAGTTCTTCATTCTTTTGACTTTCACTTAAAAGTAAAGGATTTGAGGCATCCTTGGGTGCCTAGGTGTTAGCAGATCTACACTTTTCACCTAGAATAATGGGCTTTTCAGAAAGAAGTCCTAAAGTGAGCAGTGCCAAGGCAGTAGGAATAGGGTCTCAGAGAAACTATGTTCACCACTTTTACTAAGAAAATATCTCTGCTGGTTAGATGTGGTGGCTCACACCTGTAATCCCAGCATTTTGGGAGGGCGAGGCAGGCAGATCATCTGAAGTCAGGAGTTTGAGACCAGCCTGGCCAATATGGTGAAACCTCATCTCTGCTAAAAGTACAGAAAAATTAGCTGGATGTGATGGTACATGCCTGTAATCCCAGCTACTTGGGAGGCTGAGGCAGGAGAATCGCTTGAACCTGGGAGGTGGAGGTTACAGTGAGCCGAGATCATGCCGTTACACTCCAGCCTGGGTGACAAGAGCGAAACTCCGTCTCAAAAAAAAAGAAAAGAAAATATCTCTGCTTTCCAGCACATGGAATGTGTCAGGGACATCGATCTAACTTAGGCCAGCCTGTCTGTGGGTAGCCTTGAGAGATGAATGGGCATGAACAGTCCCATAAGAACTTAGCAAAGGGTTATCTTGGCTGTATAGGGTGTTGTATTTGCCCTTCCACATCTGTGACCTGCAGGGGTTGGGGTAGGTGGCAGGATGGTGATCCTTGTAATTCCAGCTTCTACCAAGAAATTATACTTTGCAGCAGCCCCTCCCAAGTATCAGAGTGGGAGACCAGACCTGTACCTCAGACACTGGGCTGTTTAAGGTGGTCTTTGAGGCCTTAGATTCCACTCACCTCACAGAATCTTGAAAAGCATGAAAACATAGTCCAAAATAATAATGAACCAAACTATGATACATACGCAGTTCTAATATACAGCTTGGAACTAGGTATTTATGAACCTATGTCCCCTCTCCTAGTAGATCAGGGGCACTTTACTTGGATTTCCCTCTGGGGAACTTGTGATTTCCTGTAATTATCTGGAATATTCTTTCTGTGAAAGTATTTTCCTAGGAGTCTGCAACTTTTATTAGATTTCTAAGGCTTTTATGACCTCTAAAGTTTTAATTATTCTGGATCATAAGCTTCTTGGGGACAAGGACTTTTGTCTTGCTCTCTGCATCTCACAAGCGTGCAGCACATGGATCCTGTACAGCGTTTAGTAAATGATGGTCAAATGAATGAACTGAGAGTCACTCAAGGCTACTCCTTCTCAACTGTGGTATTTTGGAATTAACTTAAGCCAACATTTTTAGCATCAGTGTGGAATACTTCTGTTTCTGTTGTATATGAAAATTGCTTAAACTGGGAGGTAGTCACTCATGGAGTAGAACTCCACATTTCTTTTGTTATGCTTGAAACCTGTTTGTTAGGAATATATCAGAGCCACTGTTTGCTTCCAAACTTTCTGCAACCCAGTCAATTGATGGTTTCTTCCCAAGTTTCCATGAACTGTACATGTGCTCTGGGAGAAAGGTAGGTTAATTGGCTCAAAAGGTATGGGAGGAAAACATATAGTATCTAGAAGATCACCATGGTAATGCCTTTTGCATGGCAGAGGCCAATCTTGAGAGACCCAAATACTGTAATGGCTGTAATCAAGTGCATTTTCTTAACCAGAAAAACTTTTTCTTGTTACTTCTCAGGTTCATTAGTGAATACAGTAGGGGATATAATTTAGTGTATTAAATGTTTACTGATGTATGGATTATTGGAATAATCAATGTGGATGGTACAGTCAATGTAGAAAGTGTAGATGTTCGTGCCGATTGTATACTGTCATCTGGCCAAACCTTAGAACTTTTTTTGACTGTTGAGTACATGGCTGGAAGTATGGACATTGTAGGATTGTGGCCAGAGATGGAGAGAGGGGAGAAGGAAGAGACAGAAAGCATGTATGTAGGTTGTGCAGGAAAACTGGTTTGGCACACTTGGCATGACCCTGGTTATGCTACAACCAGGTTTTGCCTTCTCACAAACCTACATGGTTCAGTGTTCCGGCAAAAGGGAAGGTCTTTACAGAACAGTGCTCAGCACAGCTGGGATTATCTATCTATCTATCTATCTATCTATCTATCTATCTATCTAAGAGTCTCACTCTGTCACCTAGACTGGAGTGCAGTGACACGGTCTTGGCTTATTGCAACCCCTGCCTCCTGGGTTCAAGCAGTTCTCCTGTTGCAGCCTCCTGAGTAACTGAGACTATAGGCATGCACGACCACGGCTGGCTGATTTTTGTATTTTTAGTAGAGTTGGGTTTCACCATGTTGGCCAGGCTGGTCTTGAACTCCTGACCTCAAGTGATCCACCCGCCTCAGCCTCCCAAAGTGCTGGGATTACAGGAATGAGCCACCACAGCCGGCCGACAGCTGGGTTACTGACTTTCCCATTTTCAGCTGTCCATCAGAGACTATGGCTGGGACAGTCTGAATTCCATGCAGTTTAGTAGCCAGGTGTGATTGGAAAACAAAGGGGGTGCCAAGGCAAGTGCTGAAGGTAATCCGCCTTTGGATATATCACCTTAGTGAGCAGAAGGACTCCTCAGTGCACTCTGTTGGCAGGATTATGTTTATGGCTCTTTAAGATAAAGCATGAAAGCTTTGAGTGAAAAGCTGTGGAAGCCGGTAGGAGACGGAAGAATGGGCAAAGGCACGGGAATTAGTGTCTGATTGCTGACATCAGGCCCTCCAGTAGCCTGTGTAGCAAGGCAGCTTCCATTCTCAACCTCTGTTCAGACACATGTGCAGATAGACCCCACCTGAATTTCTAGATCCTCAGGATTCTCTTTAGGGATCTTCCTCTTTGCCTCCTGGGAATTTCTTGCCCATCAAAATTTCATATACCAACCCCCCGCCTTTTTTTTTTCAGGGAGAGGTTTGGTACACTATAGATGAGAAGATGCAGGTGGATAAAAGTAGTTACTTAAACACATATGGGGCAAGGCTTACAGGTTTAGAGGCCCAGATTAAGATGCAGAGGAGCATGTGAGGTTGATGATTATATTTCGGGGAGAGTTAATTGATGGAAGGTGAAGGCAGACAAAGAACCGCTGCTTACTGCCTTCTTGAATCCCAATCAGGAATTATGATTAAAGTCGCAGCGAGACAACAGAGGGCTGATGAATTGGTGTCTTTTTTTTTTCTTTTTTGCCGTCATTCACACTTGATTGACTTCAACCTTTCAAGTGCAAAAGTCTCTCTTTTCCATTATTATTCATAGCCATCTGAGTTTTTCTAATTAAAGTGTATGAAAACAATTACTGATCCGTCGTACTGAGTCTGTTAGAGGGGATGTCTGCCTTACTGTAATGCGTATGAAAAGCCCACAGTTTTCTATAATGATGTGCAGCTGAGGTGTTAGATAATTTTATTCTTTTTTACTCTGTAGGGCTTTTTTTTTTTCATTTCTCATGATTCATTTTTCATAATTCCTAAAGATCCCAGGAAAAGACTGATCCTGCAGCTACAACCGAGAAAGGAGGTGGGGGGGAGTCTTTTTTCCTTTCCCTTTCTCCCCCTCTTACCCCCAACCTCGTGCTCCCCCTCGGCTGAGGACTATAAATTAATCGGTGACCTTTCACTTCTTGGATTCCCGCTGGACTCCCCAACCACACTGGTCAGAAATACCTTCTATTAAAAAGAAAATAGATGGAATGAGTTTGGCACTCTCCACTCCATTCCTAACGATTTATCAACAGCTAGCCTTAACCAGCTGCCGATGAGCTTTGTGTGCGGTGCAGATGTCTGTGGGGGCAAGAATGCTATGTCACACACATTCACCGGCCACACACCTGCTCTTCGTAAACATAGTGTTTCTCAGAATGGTTCTCCATAGTGCCTGTGGCTTACTTTTTGCACCCGTTGGCATCTGGGTTACTAAAATTATTTTAATACCCCTAAATGTGATGGGGAGTTATGTTGATGAGGGTGGCTGTCTGGGTTTCCTTGAGTCCTCAAGCCTATGGCTGATATTCTAGTGGACATGTCAGTAGCTATTTTGGACAAGGCTAGGATTTTCACACCATTAAAAATTAATAGTAATGTATTTAAAACATTAATTTTGAAGAGAAATCTAAGTGTTCCAGTCTTTGCAACAGATAGTGAAGATGGCTGTGCAGTATGGTTGTGTTTGATGAAAAAAAAATGTCTCTAAGTGGGGCTGGGAGCCACGTAGAAACGTTAGTGGTGATTGTAGTTTCTGGTCCTGTAACTTCTAGGTCAGTCCATTTCTCCGGCTGTCATCCAATGGGAGGCGGTTTCTGAAGCATTTGAAATATCATCGCCACCTACCCTTCCCACCCCATATCAGGCAAAGGGATATTGCCTCTATTTGAATGAAGAACCTTTGATCCTTCCATTGGTATCGATGACTATTTATCACATTAACACAGGGCAAATGATTTGTCTGGACAGGCTTCTGGCTGTATGGCTGGGAGGCCTAGAGAAACATCTGAGGATCTGCCATAAAATTGCAGCTATTTGCATCCAGGCAATTTCCAGAATTGCTATGTTTAGAAACAATGGTCATGGTCAAGGTGGGGCCGTCCTGTTGTAGAATGCTGTGCAGGCCACCCTCTATGGCTGGGACATTGGCCAGAGGTTTCCTCTGATGTTGTGTACCTTGGGCCGAGAGTCCAGAAGAAATCGTGGGCTTAAGTGAGTCACAAAAAAAGGCTTGTTTGTGCTTGACGTCAGCTTATAAAGGGTTAAAAATGTTGTTTCCTGGAAAATCTGCCAGCATGTCTGCGTGTCCTTAGCCTTCCCTTTGTTCTCTTCTTTTCTTCTTACCCTTTCCTTCACTCTTACTCCCCTCCGCTTCTTGCCTGAATACATTTTGAAAACAGTACTACAATGCTCCCTGCTTCAAGATTACAGTGTACTTTACTAGGTATGATTTAATTAGGGCCCTTATTATGTTTTCAGCAGCTTAAGGTGGGCCTTTCAACTTATCTACCTAATTGGTTGCACAAGAAGTTTCACAGCCCATGACAAAACATTGTCAGTGATCAAAGTCAAAATTCTGCATAAAGGAAAAATATTAATAATAAGATTATTCTTCAAGTGTGCACTGCTAATTATGTCCAGAATGTAACCGTAGAAACACTTTTGACTGATGTGAGCTTTGTCTAATAAACATGAATCTTCAGTGAGCTATGAAAAGTGACACCTCTAGCTTTACACTGGTGAAGGGTAATTTTGCTTATTAAATAATTTTTAAACATTTCCTATTTTGTGTCTCTTTCCTCTCCATTTGACTCTCCTTGCTCTTGCTCCTCAGGTGACCACTCCGGAGATGGTGATGCCCAGCAGCATGTTCCTCCCAGCAGCTGTTCCAGATCGAGATGGGAATTCCAATTTGGAAGAGGCAGGAAAGCAGCCTGGTCAGTACCATTATTCTTGACCCCAAGAAACTGAAACAAGATGGAATGCCAAAATGTTCATGGAGAAGGGTTTTCAGGAATTCTTTACAATACTCTTAAGGTGAATGTAACTGATCAGGAGATGAGGGGCACTGTCATCAGCTACCTTGGTTCTTGGCATGTATTTGTATATTACTCACATGGTTTAAAGTGAGAGAAAATCAGTATGACAACCAGTGGAATTTTGGCAGAGACACACATACGTCCCCTTAGATTATACAATTACAGAGTGAATAAAAGACTCAGTCAGTAGGCCCCACCATCCTAAGCCATTAAACAAACACTGTATCTCTGAGGACTTAATTAGTAGGGACTTGTGGGTTGATTTTTAGGTACATGGGACTCGTTGTGTCTCGTTCTGAGTTTTCTGGGCTTGCCTTAGGATGAAGCACAGAAGTGCCATTGGAAAGAACATTGTAGACATGTATGCTACCATAGTTGGTGCCACACAGTGTTTCCTAGCTAGATGGATGGTTAGACCTCTGTGAGGCTGTCCATCTTTCACCTCTAAGTTGGGAAGAGTTTGGGCACACTACTGCTCTGCTTCCTCTCTTTCTTCTGAGTTTTCCATCATCTTAGAAAATGGACAAATGACCTGATAAATGGTCTGGTTATTTATGGGTGTGATTATCTCATTGTAGGAAAACAATTAAATGATTGAACACTTGTTCATTGTTTATATAATAGAGATGGCAATCAATCAGAAATCACAAGAAATTAAATGCCTAAAAATATGTATCCCCAAAGTTTTTTTTTTTTTTTTTTTTGAGACAGTCTCACACTGTTGCCCAGGTTGTAGTGCTGTGGTGCAATCTCGGCTCACTACAATCTCTGCCTCCTGGGTTCAAGCAATTCTCCTGCCTCAGCCTCCCGAGTAGCTGGGACTACAGGTGTGTGCCACCATGCCTAGCTATTTATTTTTTTCTTGTATTTTTAGTAGAGACGGGGTTTCACCATGTTGGCCAGGATGATCTTGATCTCCTGACCTCGATAACCGCTCTCCTCGGCCTCCCAAAGTGTTGGTATTACAGGTGTGAGCCACTGCACCTGGCCCCCAAATTTCTTACAGTGTTCAACAGTTCTTATAAAAAATGCCCCCCAACTTAGGCCAGCATTAATTCACATATTCTACACTTCAGATCTACTGTGCTAAATTCTTATTATTACATAAAAGATGAACATAAAAGGAAAATCCAGTCTAAGATCAGTAACCTTCAAACCAGTTCTTGAGAAATTGAGGATTCTGAGTCAAGCAATTAAATACTATTTAAAAGACTGTTAGATCTGTGATACGACATGGGTCTATTATTCATTGAAACTTTTTGTATTTCCTTTTATTCATCTCTGTTCATGTGCACCCTGTTTATAATGTGTGCTCTATTGGGGGAACAAAAGGAAGCAGGAGGCACTCCACGGAGATTCTGTCATTCAGGTTGGGCACTTCCCTCATCATCAGATTCTGTGTTCATGAGGCCTGGCTAGGTAGACCGCTCTGGGTGCCATCCTTGAAACAAAGCCTTCTTTATCTGTGGGTTTGATGTTTTTTTTTCACAGAAACCTCAGAGGATCTGGGAAAGAACATCTTGCAATCTGCGAGCACAGAGCAAAGCGGAGATTTGAAACCCTCCCCTGCCGACCCAAGCTCTGTGAGAGAAGACTCAGGCTTCCTCTGCTGGAAGAAGGGTTGCAACCAAGTTTTCAAAACTTCCGCTGCCCTTCAGACACATTTCAATGAAGTGCATGCCAAGAGGCCTCAGCTGCCAGTGTCAGATCGCCATGTGTACAAGTACCGCTGTAATCAGTGTAGTCTGGCCTTCAAAACCATTGAAAAGTTGCAGCTCCATTCTCAGTACCACGTGATCAGAGCTGCCACCATGTGCTGTCTTTGTCAGCGCAGTTTCCGAACTTTCCAGGCTCTGAAGAAGCACCTCGAGACAAGCCACTTGGAGCTGAGTGAGGCTGACATTCAACAGCTTTATGGTGGCCTTCTGGCCAATGGGGACCTCCTGGCAATGGGAGATCCCACCCTGGCTGAGGACCATACCATAATTGTTGAGGAAGACAAGGAGGAAGAGAGTGACTTGGAAGATAAACAGAGCCCAACAGGCAGTGACTCTGGGTCAGTACAAGAAGACTCGGGCTCAGAGCCAAAGAGAGCTCTGCCTTTCAGAAAAGGTCCCAATTTTACTATGGAAAAATTCCTAGACCCTTCTCGCCCTTACAAGTGTACCGTCTGCAAGGAATCTTTCACTCAAAAGAATATCCTGCTAGTACACTACAATTCTGTCTCCCACCTGCATAAGTTAAAGAGAGCCCTTCAAGAATCAGCAACCGGTCAGCCAGAACCCACCAGCAGCCCGGACAACAAACCTTTTAAGTGTAACACTTGTAATGTGGCCTACAGCCAGAGTTCCACTCTGGAGATCCACATGAGGTCTGTGTTACATCAAACCAAGGCCCGGGCAGCCAAGCTGGAGGCTGCAAGTGGCAGTAGCAACGGGACTGGGAACAGCAGCAGTATCTCCCTGAGCTCCTCCACGCCAAGTCCTGTGAGCACCAGTGGCAGTAATACCTTTACCACCTCCAATCCAAGCAGTGCTGGCATTGCTCCAAGCTCCAACTTACTGAGCCAAATGCCCACTGAGAGTGTAGGGATGCCATGCCTGGGGAATCCTATCGGTGCCAACATCGCTTCCCCTTCAGAGCCCAAGGAGGCGAATCGGAAGAAATTGGCAGACATGATTGCATCCAGGCAGCAGCAACAACAGCAGCAGCAACAGCAGCAACAACAAGCACAAACCCTGGCCCAGGCCCAGGCCCAAGTTCAAGCTCACTTGCAGCAGGAGCTGCAGCAGCAGGCTGCCCTGATCCAGTCTCAGCTGTTTAACCCCACCCTCCTTCCTCATTTCCCCATGACCACTGAGACCCTGCTACAGCTACAGCAGCAGCAGCACCTCCTCTTCCCTTTCTACATCCCCAGTGCTGAGTTCCAGCTCAACCCTGAGGTGAGCTTGCCAGTGACCAGTGGGGCACTGACGCTGACAGGGACGGGCCCAGGCCTGCTGGAAGATCTGAAGGCTCAGGTTCAGGTCCCACAGCAGAGCCACCAGCAGATCTTACAGCAGCAGCAGCAGCAGCAGCAGCAGCAGAACCAACTCTCTCTAGCCCAGAGTCACTCCACCCTCCTTCAGCCAAGCCAGCACCCAGAAAAGAAGAACAAATTAGTCATCAAAGAAAAGGAAAAAGAAAGCCAGAGAGAGAGGGATGGTGCCGAGGTGGGAGAGAGCAACACCAGTCCGAAGGAAACACAGCCAGATGCCTTGAAGGCCAAAGAGAAGAAAGAGTTGGCACCAGGGGGTAGTTCTGAGCCTTCCATGCTCCCTCCACGCATTGCTTCAGATGCCAGAGGGAACGCCACCAAGGCCCTGCTGGAGAACTTCGGCTTTGAGTTGGTCATTCAGTATAATGAGAACAAGCAGAAGGTGCAGAAAAAGAACGGGAAGACTGAGCAGGGAGAGAACCTGGAAAAGCTCGAGTGTGACTCCTGTGGCAAGTTGTTTTCCAACATCTTGATTTTAAAGAGTCATCAAGAGCACGTTCATCAGAATTACTTTCCCTTCAAACAGCTCGAGAGGTTTGCCAAACAGTACAGAGACCACTACGATAAACTGTACCCACTGAGGCCCCAGACCCCAGAGCCACCACCACCTCCCCCTCCGCCACCTCCGCCCCCACTTCCGACAGCTCCACCTCAGCCAGCATCCACGCCAGCCATCCCTGCGTCAGCCCCGCCCATCACCTCACCTACGATTGCACCGGCCCAGCCATCTGTGCCACTCACCCAGCTCTCCATGCCCATGGAGCTGCCCATCTTCTCGCCACTGATGATGCAGACAATGCCGCTGCAGACATTGCCAGCTCAGCTGCCCCCACAGCTGGGACCTGTGGAGCCTCTGCCTGCGGACCTGGCCCAGCTGTACCAGCATCAACTCAATCCAACCCTGCTGCAGCAGCAGAACAAGAGGCCTCGCACCAGGATCACGGATGATCAGCTCCGAGTCTTGCGGCAATATTTTGACATTAACAACTCCCCCAGTGAAGAGCAAATCAAAGAGATGGCAGACAAATCTGGGTTGCCCCAGAAAGTGATCAAGCACTGGTTCAGGAACACTCTCTTCAAAGAGAGGCAGCGTAACAAGGACTCCCCTTACAACTTCAGTAATCCTCCTATCACCAGCCTGGAGGAGCTCAAGATTGACTCCCGGCCCCCTTCGCCAGAACCTCCGAAGCAGGAGTACTGGGGAAGCAAGAGGTCTTCAAGAACAAGGTTTACAGACTACCAGCTGAGGGTCTTACAAGACTTCTTTGATGCCAATGCTTACCCAAAGGATGATGAATTTGAGCAACTCTCTAATTTACTGAACCTTCCAACCCGAGTCATAGTGGTGTGGTTTCAGAATGCCCGACAGAAGGCCAGGAAGAATTATGAGAATCAGGGAGAGGGCAAAGATGGAGAGCGGCGTGAGCTTACAAATGATAGATATATTCGAACAAGCAACTTGAACTACCAGTGCAAAAAATGTAGCCTGGTGTTTCAGCGCATCTTTGATCTCATCAAACACCAGAAGAAGCTGTGTTACAAGGATGAGGATGAGGAGGGGCAGGATGACAGCCAAAATGAGGATTCCATGGATGCCATGGAAATCCTAACACCTACCAGCTCCTCCTGCAGCACCCCGATGCCCTCACAGGCTTACAGCACCCCAGCACCATCAGCCAATAATACAGCTTCCTCCGCTTTCTTGCAGCTTACAGTAGAGGCTGAGGACCTGGCCACCTTCAATTCAAAAACAGAGGCAAGTGATGAGAAACCAAAGCTGGTGGAAGCTCCCAGTGCCCAGCCAAACCAAACCCAAGAAAAGCAAGGACAACCAAAGCCAGAGCTGCAGCAGCAAGAGCAGCCCGAGCAGCAGAAGACCAATACCCCACAGCAGAAGCTCCCCCAGCTGGCGTCCCTGCCTTCGCTGCCACAGCCTCCTCCGCAAGCACCCCCTCCACAGTGCCCCTTACCCCAGTCGAGCCCCAGCCCTTCCCAGCTCTCCCACCTGCCCCTCAAGCCTCTCCACACGTCAACTCCTCAGCAGCTGGCAAACCTACCTCCTCAGCTAATCCCTTACCAGTGTGACCAGTGTAAGTTGGCATTTCCATCATTTGAGCACTGGCAGGAGCATCAGCAGCTCCACTTCCTGAGTGCACAGAACCAGTTCATCCACCCCCAGTTTTTGGACAGGTCACTGGATATGCCTTTCATGCTTTTTGATCCCAGTAACCCACTCCTGGCCAGCCAGCTGCTCTCTGGGGCCATACCTCAGATTCCGGCAAGCTCAGCCACTTCGCCTTCAACTCCAACCTCCACGATGAACACTCTCAAGAGGAAGCTGGAAGAAAAGGCCAGCGCAAGCCCTGGCGAAAATGACAGTGGGACAGGAGGAGAAGAGCCTCAGAGAGACAAGCGTTTGAGAACAACCATCACACCAGAACAACTAGAAATTCTCTACCAGAAGTATCTACTGGACTCCAATCCGACTCGAAAGATGTTGGATCATATTGCGCACGAGGTGGGCTTGAAGAAACGTGTGGTGCAAGTCTGGTTTCAGAACACCAGAGCTCGGGAAAGGAAAGGACAGTTCCGGGCTGTGGGCCCAGCTCAGGCCCACAGGAGATGCCCTTTTTGCAGAGCGCTCTTCAAAGCCAAGACTGCTCTCGAGGCTCACATCCGGTCCCGTCACTGGCATGAAGCCAAGAGAGCTGGCTACAACCTAACGCTGTCTGCGATGCTCTTAGACTGTGATGGGGGACTCCAGATGAAAGGAGATATTTTTGACGGAACTAGCTTTTCCCACCTACCCCCAAGTAGTAGTGATGGTCAGGGTGTCCCCCTCTCACCTGTGAGTAAAACCATGGAGTTGTCACCGAGAACTCTTCTTAGCCCTTCCTCCATTAAGGTGGAAGGGATTGAAGACTTTGAAAGCCCCTCCATGTCCTCAGTTAATCTAAACTTTGACCAAACTAAGCTCGACAACGATGACTGTTCCTCTGTCAACACAGCAATCACAGATACCACAACTGGAGACGAGGGCAATGCAGATAATGACAGTGCAACGGGAATAGTAACTGAAACCAAATCCTCTTCTGCACCCAATGAAGGGTTGACCAAAGCGGCCATGATGGCAATGTCTGAGTATGAAGATCGGTTGTCATCTGGTCTGGTCAGCCCGGCCCCGAGCTTTTATAGCAAAGAATATGACAATGAAGGTACAGTGGACTACAGTGAAACCTCAAGCCTTGCAGACCCCTGCTCCCCAAGTCCTGGCGCTAGTGGATCTGCAGGCAAATCTGGTGACAGCGGGGATCGGCCTGGGCAGAAACGTTTTCGCACTCAAATGACCAATCTGCAGCTGAAGGTCCTCAAGTCATGCTTTAATGACTACAGGACACCCACTATGCTAGAGTGTGAGGTCCTGGGCAATGACATTGGACTGCCAAAGAGAGTTGTTCAGGTCTGGTTCCAGAATGCCCGGGCAAAAGAAAAGAAGTCCAAGTTAAGCATGGCCAAGCATTTTGGTATAAACCAAACGAGTTACGAGGGACCCAAAACAGAGTGCACTTTGTGTGGCATCAAGTACAGCGCTCGGCTGTCTGTACGTGACCATATCTTTTCCCAACAGCATATCTCCAAAGTTAAAGACACCATTGGAAGCCAGTTGGACAAGGAGAAAGAATACTTTGACCCAGCCACCGTACGTCAGCTGATGGCTCAACAAGAGTTGGACCGGATTAAAAAGGCCAATGAGGTCCTTGGACTGGCAGCTCAGCAGCAAGGGATGTTTGACAACACCCCTCTTCAGGCCCTTAACCTTCCTACTGCATATCCAGCGCTCCAGGGCATTCCTCCTGTGTTGCTCCCGGGCCTCAACAGCCCCTCCTTGCCAGGCTTTACTCCATCCAACACAGGTGGGTTCTGCTCCAGGGGATTGTTTCAAGGCTGAATAGCTGCCCAGTCAGCATTCTGTTATGTGGCTACCACCCAGACCTTCTGAGTGCTGGGCAGATGGGAAGCTTCTCTTTCTAGTTCTCTAAAAGCAACAAGACTTCAGTTTGCTCCTGTTAAGTTTCCCTACTGCTGGTGTGTCAAGGGTGGGACCTCCTGGTTGGAACAGTCTCCTTTGAAACCTCTCTTATGCCCTACAATAGGGAAAAGCTTGAGGGTCCTGGTATACTGATTTCTGGAATAGTTCAAGAAACAAGTTTCCATCATAGACTCTTTCATTCAGTCCTTGTGGAAATGCTGATCCTGTCTGGATATTTGTTGTAAATATAAGACACCTGAATTAGTCGTAGCTAATTCTGGATTATGCCCTAAGAAAACTGGTCTAAGAGCATTTAAATCAACTCTTTGCCCTCACCTAGGGTCCCTGCCTTCTTGAGAGAGCTACTGTGGCTGAAGAACTGCTATCAGAAAGAAGCTTTTATGTGGTGGATCCTTACTGTTGGGGTTTTCTCTTCCAGCCAGAACAATAGTGGCTGTTAGTTTCTAACAAGACAACCTTTTTATTTGAATGCATTGACCAGGAATCTTGTATTGGGGAACGTGGTTCTATTAAAGTACTCATGCATATTTCAGAGGTCCTCAGTCACCTCTTTTTTTTTTTTCCCTTTTGCCCATTTCCCTTTCCTTGCTCCTGATCATTCAGAATCATACATACTTGGTGCTCTTACAGTCTCAATAAGGAGTTTTGCAGTTTTTCCTACATACCTCTCTTGTTTCTCCTTCTCTGTCCTCACATCTTCTCTGGATCCAGCCATCTTTGCTAAATTGGACCTTCACCTCCAGGGTCCTGCAAGGATTAGACACAAGTCAGCAAATTCCCCTCACAATGGCCTGAATTGATGATTACTTCCCGTTCACCAAAGGTGAACCCCTCCAAAAGCCAACTTGCCTTCAGAATGTATCCCTGTTACCAGGGGTTAAAGCAGCTCTACTGCTTCCCACAGCAGTCCTGGTTTGTGGTTGAATTAGTTCCACATTTTACCCTTTGGGTGGTACCTTACCAAATATGAGGCTACTGCATTCCTGGTCCCCGTTTCTTACTCAATTAAGACAGAAGTTAGTTGTTGCTTATATGTGTTGACAAGTCATGTCACAGAAAGCCAGCTAGACATAAGCAAGGAAAAAAACTACAGAAACTAGCGAAGCACTTAGTTATCCCTATAGCCCAGGACCTTGGCAGAGGGGCTTGGGAAGGTTTGACACATCACAGTAATGTAAAAAAAAAAAGTAGAATCAGAATGTCTGATTTATTCCCCTTGTTTTATAGATGAGAAAACTGAGGCCCAGAGAGGTCAAGACCATTCAACAAGCTAGGATAGGAGTTAGAGCTCCCACCCAGGCCTCTGGGCTCCCAGTGCTATGCCCTCCTTCCACAACACCCAATATGAGCCAGTCAGTCAACAGGTATATGTTTGTTTGTTTAGTGTTACTCAGGTTCTGACCACTTATAGAGTGGACTCAAGCTAGAAAGCTACGCTCTTATTTATTCAGGGTAGCCAGACTGCCCCAGTTATCATCACCTGACTGTAACATTGTTCTCAAGAGCACTGGATCTGGAATGGGAGGGAAGGAATGAACTTGTAGTTATTAAGCAGCTATTATAGGTCAGGCCCAATGGTAAGCTTTTTCTATGAATATGGTCTTTCATTTAATTCTTGTAACCATCTGTTGTGGAAAGCTGAGGTTCCAAGAGTTCAACTGATTGATAGGCCCAGGGTCACACGTCTGATGTGTGTTACCATGATCCCACAGGGTCTGTGTGACTCCAGAGTTGTATGAGTAAGTCTTGGGGGAAAAAGGATGTCACAGAATTATGAGTGTGTTGAGCTACTGTAGCATGGCTAGGGCAGGGCTTGGTAAATAGTAGAGATTCATAAATGTTTCTTAAAATTTGAACCTCTTAAATAGACCATCAGTTGAAGGTACACAGTTAAGGCTTTCTGACCTGAATCTTTTTCTCCTAAAAGCCTGAAGCCATGGGGATGGGGAAATCTCTAGATATTCCTTCCTTGCCCCACTGATCTTTTCGCTCTGGCCCCAAACCGAGTAGGCCCATTGCCTAGTGGAGACAGAGCCATGTCTCACGTTTAGAACTCATAATCTACTCTGTCTTGTTTGTGCCAGTTTAATCAAATTTTTACTAAGCTTTTTGGAGTAGAGTCATGCATATCTTCTCTGGTGTCTTATATGCACTGACACTGGATGATGTGATGCTGAAGGAATCTTCCTCCTTGGTTATCCAGTATTAATGGAGATTTGTCTGGGATTGGCAACTTGAAGCAGTCTTGTTCTTTTCATCTGAAATATGAGGGTTTTGATAGTGAACACTGTGCCTTGATAGCCAGAAATCAGCAGTCTCCCCCAGATCTGGGCTTCAGAGTGTTTGTTTTTTTCTTGTGTTTTTTTCTCAGTGTTATGTTATGGAACTCCTTCTCCAGCTTTCTGGCAGAAAGTGGTCCAGATGAAATACTAAAGGGCTTTATGACTGTTTTGATTTTGCATTTTGGTGTCCTCTGAAGAGATGTAAAAACCATCTAGTTTCTTGGATGTGGTGAATAGAGGTGTTGCCTGTGGGATCCTCTTTTCTTTTCTCAGCTTTTCATCATCCAGCACACTCTGCACTCCACCCCACATGCTGTCTTTCCCTGCTGTCTCACTAGTCTCAGTATACCTGAAGCTTGGAGTACCATCCGTAGCAATACCCTCTTCCATTACCTTGGAACTGAAGACTCAAAAGAGGAGATAGATAGCTATGGGTCAGGGGAGGGTATTAGGCTCTAGGGTCAGTAAAGGTGTTGAAGGGAGTGGTGGTAGATTAGGGGTGAGTATGATAAAGGATGGGGCCTAGTCCATGAGGGCCTGGTGACACGGTCAGAGACCTTTGCTATCCATAAACAGTGGTGCTTTGAGTAGGTTGTGATGTGTTGGAAATTGGTGTCAGTACCTTGGGCTATTCCGTTTGTGACATGGCTTTTCTCTTTTTCCTGTGGTGGTTTCTCAACCATCTACAGTTACTATTGGCCCTCCTGTGCATCATCATTCAAACGGGCAGGAAGAGAGCGTGGTCATTTTTCCAGTAGATTCCAGAATCCTATTCCGAGGTGGTTACACTGTTCAGTAGACTTGTTGAAACAGATCAGCTGGGCCAAGGCACTGGAGCAATTTTCCCTGAATGGATTCGTATTTCTTCCCAGGCCCTTCCTCCATACTTTCCCATTCCCCTCTTCTCTCTACCCTCCCAAAGCATCCAGTCAACTGCCGCAACAGAGGTCAGAGAGGAGGAACACATGTAAAGCCTATTTTGCTTGTTCATGTGGCCTTGGGCCCTTGCTAGCTTTCTTGCCTTTGTTCTCTTCTCTCTTCTCCTGTTGCCTCTCTCCTCCAGGTAACTTCTCCGGGCCTCATGGCCATACTCTCTGTGGTGCTTTGGTAAAGGCCTTTGGTGCAAATGGGCCCCAGGTAGAAACAGCTAGCTTTTGGGGCCTTCGGACTAACTGCAATTGGGTAGAGTGAATGGTAGGTGGGAGTGCTTGGCAGAGAAAATGTGAACTAGCGGGTGTGGCACACTGGGCAGGAAGGTGCTGGAAGTAGATTGGCTGAAAGGGGAAGTATGGGAGCTGACCCAGGACTGAGTCCTCATTAGAATACAGACTGTCCAGCCCTGAGCCTGATGGGATACTTCTATTGAAAACGTTGGTTTTGAGAGGAGTCTTGAAGCCCTGACATCTCAGACTGTGTGTCAGTGACACTGGTAAAATGTCTTGAGCTTCAGCCCTACCCCCGCCCAGAATGACTGGTGATTTCTCTGTCTCCATTCCTTTCAGCTTTAACGTCTCCTAAGCCGAACTTGATGGGTCTGCCCAGCACAACTGTTCCTTCCCCTGGCCTCCCCACATCTGGATTACCAAATAAACCGTCCTCAGCGTCGCTGAGCTCCCCAACCCCAGCACAAGCCACCATGGCGATGGCCCCTCAGCAAGCCCCCCAACCCCAGCAGCAGCAGCCACAGGTGCAGCAGCCTCTCCCGCCGCCAGCAGCCCAGCCGCCACCCACACCACAGCTCCCACAGCAACAGCAGCAGCAACGCAAGGACAAAGACAGTGAGAAAGTAAAGGAGAAGGAAAAGGCACACAAAGGGAAAGGGGAACCCCTGCCTGTCCCCAAGAAGGAGAAAGGAGAGGCCCCCACGGCAGCTGCAGCCACGATATCAGCCCCGCTGCCCACCATGGAGTATGCAGTGGACCCCGCACAGCTGCAGGCCCTGCAGGCAGCCTTGACTTCGGACCCCACAGCGTTGCTCACAAGCCAGTTCCTTCCTTACTTTGTACCGGGCTTTTCTCCTTATTATGCTCCCCAGATCCCTGGCGCCCTGCAGAGCGGGTACCTGCAGCCTATGTATGGCATGGAAGGCCTGTTCCCCTACAGCCCTGCACTGTCGCAGGCCCTGATGGGGCTGTCCCCGGGCTCCCTACTGCAGCAGTACCAGCAATACCAGCAGAGTCTGCAGGAGGCAATTCAGCAGCAGCAGCAGCGGCAACTACAGCAGCAGCAGCAGCAGCAGCAGCAGCAGCAGCAGCAGCAGCAAAAAGTGCAGCAGCAGCAGCCCAAAGCAAGCCAAACCCCAGTCCCCCCGGGGGCTGCTTCCCCAGACAAAGACCCTGCCAAAGAATCCCCCAAACCAGAAGAACAGAAAAACGCCCCCCGTGAGGTGTCCCCCCTCCTGCCGAAACCCCCTGAAGAGCCAGAAGCAGAAAGCAAAAGTGCGGACTCCCTCTACGACCCCTTCATTGTTCCAAAGGTGCAGTATAAGTTGGTCTGCCGCAAGTGCCAGGCGGGCTTCGGCGATGAGGAGGCGGCGAGGAGCCACCTGAAGTCCCTCTGCTTCTTCGGCCAGTCTGTGGTGAACCTGCAAGAGATGGTGCTTCACGTCCCCACCGGCGGCGGCGGCAGTGGCGGCGGTGGTGGCGGCGGCGGCGGCTCGTACCACTGCCTGGCGTGCGAGAGCGCGCTCTGTGGGGAGGAAGCTCTGAGTCAACATCTCGAGTCGGCCTTGCACAAACACAGAACAATCACGAGAGCAGCAAGAAACGCCAAAGAGCACCCTAGTTTATTACCTCACTCTGCCTGCTTCCCCGATCCTAGCACCGCATCTACCTCGCAGTCTGCCGCTCACTCAAACGACAGCCCCCCTCCCCCGTCGGCCGCCGCCCCCTCCTCCGCTTCCCCCCACGCCTCCAGGAAGTCTTGGCCGCAAGTGGTCTCCCGGGCTTCGGCAGCGAAGCCCCCTTGTTTTCCTCCTCTCTCCTCATCTTCAACGGTTACCTCAAGTTCATGCAGCACCTCAGGGGTTCAGCCCTCGATGCCAACAGACGACTATTCGGAGGAGTCTGACACGGATCTCAGCCAAAAGTCCGACGGACCGGCGAGCCCGGTGGAGGGTCCCAAAGACCCCAGCTGCCCCAAGGACAGTGGTCTGACCAGTGTAGGAACGGACACCTTCAGATTGTAAGCTTTGAAGATGAACAATACAAACAAATGAATTTAAATACAAAAATTAATAACAAACCAATTTCAAAAATAGACTAACTGCAATTCCAAAGCTTCTAACCAAAAAAACAAAAAAAAAAAAAAACAAAAAAACAAAAACAAAAAACAAAAAAAAAAAAAGGAAAAAGAAAAAGCGTGGGTTGTTTTCCCATATACCTATCTATGCCGGTGATTTTACATTGTCTTTCTTTTTTTCTTTTAATATTAAAAAAAAATTCCCTAACCCTGTTACATTGTGTCCTTTTGAAGGTACTATTGGTCTGGGAAACAGAAGTCCGCAGGGCCTCCCTAATGTCTTTGGAGCTTAAACCCCTTGTATATTTGCCCCTTTTCAATAAACGCCCCACGCTGATAGCACAGAGGAGCCCGGCATGCACTGTATGGGAAAGCAGTCCACCTTGTTACAGTTTTAAATTTCTTGCTATCTTAGCATTCAGATACCAATGGCTTGCTAAAAGAAAAAAAGAAATGTAATGTCTTTTTATTCTCAGGTCAATCGCTCACACTTTTTGTTCTGTTTTCAGAATCATTGTTTTATATATTTTTTCAGTTTTTGTTTTTGTTTTTTTGGTTCCAGAAAAGATTTTTTGTTTTGTTAATTTAAAAACGGGCAGAAAGTATTCGAGAAAAACAATGTGAACTGCTTTAGCTTTCTGGGGATTTTTAACGATAGCTTTTCTGCTGAAGCCAATTTCAAGGGGAAAAGTTAAGCACTCCCACTTTCAGAAAAAAAAAATAACCCACATACACAAAGAGTGTTGAGGACTTGTAGCTTAAAAAATAAATAAGTTTTAAAAAACTGACTTTCTGTATTTATGATAGATATGACCATTTTTGGTGTTGAGTAGATTGTTGCATTGGAAATGAACTGAAGCAGTATGGTAGATTTAAAAGGAAAAAAAAAAAACCTTTTGTGTACATTTAGCTTTTTGTATGGTCCAGCTGACAGCTCCTCATTTGATGTTGTCTTGTTCATTCCTAGCAAATAGATTGCAATCCGTTGATTCGCCTAAACTTTTCTCCCCTTTGTCCCTTAATTCCACTTTCTCTTTCCTTGTCCCACCTCCCATGTCCTATAATCTCCCACTTAAGGTAGCTGCCTTCATTTCTTAGAGGGAGCTACAGAATTATTTTATAAAACTAAAGAAAGAATTTCAAGGGATTCTAGGGGTCATTAGGATCCTCACAGATTATTTTTGGTTGGGGAGTTGAAACTTTTTAAAGGCATATAATCCTAGTTACCTGTGTCTGTTAGCCGTGTGGATTTATTTTTTATTTACCCTTCTTTTGGCTTTTCTTTGTACCCCTTCTTTTCCTCCTTGTTTGGTAGATGCTTCAAATATTCTTTTCCTATACTAAAGCATTTGTTTCCATTTGTGTAATTGGCTGTGTACTTTTCTTTTCTAAAAAAGTTTTTGGTTAGGGATTTGGTTTTTGGTTTTGTGTTTGTTTTTTCTTTCCTCTCTCAGAAAAAGAAATTTCATGCTTTAAATAAAATCCAAAGACACACCCTTTCACTGCTGGTGCAGAAAAAAGGGAAAGGGTTCCTGTTACTTGAGAATTTGTTTCTGATTTAAACAAACAAGACTTAGTTTAATAAAAGAAAGAGAAAAACAAAAGATTCCCAGGTTGTTATGTGCTTCTTCTGCACGCAGAGGGGCAACTGTTAATGACAATTCCATATACCAAAAGACACATTTTTTACTTCAAAGTTTTGTCCTTGTGTTAGGCAGTCTGAGCGGCGAGTGATCCAGAGCGCAGCCAACAAAGCAGCAGATAGCAATGTACAGAAAGCAAAAAAGGAAATGTATGTGAGGCACTTGTGTATGTTAATATCCATGTTCCTGTAACACATAATGCAACACACACCCTTTCTCATGTAAAAAAAAAATAAATGGTCTGAACTTTGAAAACTTTGTGCTGCTAAAACAACATAGATTTTGGAGACAAATAGATGCTTTGCTGTTTCACTTTCATAGCCAAACATCAAGAGAAACCATCTCCCCTTGCCCCTAAAGTGTGAAATCCTTCTCCCCTTCATTTTCTTACTTATGTTTCAAAAGGGAACTTTGAAGACTGTGAATGCAGGTTCCATTGGTCACCTTTCGGGCTTCTTTCCCAGTGCTGAAGCCACTCATCGACTTTGCAAAAGACTGGAGCATTCCAAGATCTGAAAATAGATTTTTTCTTTTTTTCTTTTTTAGCCGGGACTATTTTATTTTTATGAATTTGTTTTTAGTTCAATGAAATAGATCCTGAAATGTTGTACATATTTCTAACTAGGCTGATGCACAGTGCAAATTCCTTTTTTAATTGTTTTTTTTTTAAGTAGAAATACTAAATACCATCTAACTATTCATACCAGTATCCAGTTGTAGCATAAGGTGTCAAAAGCAAGTACGCAAAACATTTACTGTTTTAACAAGCTGTTTCCTTTTAACAAGAAATCTTATATTTCTCCCTGTGTTTGAGATGAACATTTTTAAATTTTAAAGTTGTACAGTTTTTTGTTTTCCATTATTTTATCTTGTTTGTAACTCTATGAAATATATATATATTTTTTGCCATTTAACTGTTGTATGTTACTCTGTGTCTGTACCATATAGAAAAAAAAATTTGTTTTTGGTTCTCTATGTGATATCAGTTAACAATTTAACACTAGACTTACCTGTCAAATTCTGCTAGGTCTTTTCTGAAAACATTGTTTTTAAAAGTGATTGATACTGCTTGGTAATAGTGCAATTTCTATCCCTTTCCCTACCCCCTCAACTTTAAGTTCTTTTCTTTATAATTTTGCTGCCCCTCCCTGACGGTTTGGGTTTTTTTTTTTTTTTTTTTTGGGAGCTACTATGCCATCCTCCCTCTGTGAGGCAGAGTGACTGTCAGTGTTTCGTTACGCCATGCCTTGAGCTGTGGGTGTGTTTGGCGACAATAAGGTGGTTGAATAGATTGGCTGAGCACGCTTCCACCCACCCAGTGTTCTCAGAGGGGTTATGTGATTTTTTCAACCTGGAGTGGGTTGCACCCTTAATGCTTTTCTCTACAACTCTACCGCCCACATACATGTTCATTCAAAAAAGTAAGAAAAATTCTCAGCACTAACCCAGAAGTAGCAAAGCAGTCAGCGATGGTGAACATTAGAGGTCAAACATGAGTTAGATGTTTGTGGGCTGACAGCCACCGTGGCTATGACCAGTACTATTCACAAAGCAAGAGTTCACTACAATGCTCAACT
Source organism: Cacajao melanocephalus (assembly GCA_963573385.1). Classification (NCBI taxonomy): domain Eukaryota; kingdom Metazoa; phylum Chordata; class Mammalia; order Primates; family Pitheciidae; genus Cacajao; species Cacajao melanocephalus. Next base: position 88,504 of record CAUYLG010035906.1, read on the forward strand.
GTTTAGATTGATCTCACTCGGGGAATTTATTCCTGTCTGCTGCATCGTAGGTAGCTGGGTAGGATATATTTCCACTAGCTTTCTAAATTAGTTATTAACCTCCATTGACACTTGTTTTTTGGTTTTCTCCCTATAGTGTGGGTTGGTGCTAGACACCAGTCTGTCATAGCACCATACTGACCCACAGAATGGGAGTTATATCACCCTTCTTTCCTCCATCCTTCCAAAAACCACACCTCTACACAAGGAAAAGTTTAATACATCTAGGAATTTTTTTTTAATTAAAAGGTAAAGAGATGAATGTGGCCAAAGTTTTACACAACTGAAAATAAAGTAAAACAGACGGCATGTGTTTAAACCTGAGTTTATCAGGCATGGCAGGAAGTTGCAGGAGAGAGAGGCAGTGACCCAAGCCAGTGCACTTGATGTTCATGGACATATATTTTTTTTAAATAATAAATTAAAACATTTTAAATAGAAGCATAAATTGAGTTGGATGTTTGTTGGCGCTGAGATACTGCCCACTGTGAAACAAAGCTTTGACTAGTTTTTTTTTTTGTTTACTTTCTTCAGGGGGGAGGGGGGCAAGTTTGGGTAGGAAAGAAAGCATAAATGAACGTGACCCTGAGGTGAAGAGGTATATGAACAGCCTTTGCAATGTACAAAAAGAAAAAAAAACAAAAAACAAAAAAAATAGAGCAAGTGAAACCAAAAATGATGTTCTTGGTGTTTTTCTATAATGTAGTCTTGTTAGCTTTTTTGTTACTGTAACAATGCTGATCTCGAACTGTACCAAAATACATGGAGACTAACAAACAGAACCACATGGAACTTTCAAACTGAAAAAAAAAATTTGTCACAAAAACTTTGTTGTCATAGTTAAGTTGATTGTAGATGGTAATTGAATATACTCCTTTGAAAATATTTCATCAAGTATGTTTCCTGCTCATTGTGATACATTAAAAAAAATATGAGCAAAAGTTCTGTCTCTGTTACCATATTTGTGCATATGCATGTGTGTGTGCAGAGAGACTGATGGCTGGCAAAGTATAAATATGAATACCTTGAGGTTGTGTGCAGGGAGTACTTATCCCAATGTACACAAGGATGTACACAAGCTCTTCAGTGTTTCTAAAGACACTTGCATATCCCGTCTCCTGGGGCTCATGAATGTCAGAAGTCTGGGCCATGATGCTGTCTACTTTATTGGGAAGGGTAAGTCTGACATCGTGGACAGTACTTGGCCCCAGAGTGCCCTAATACCAACTAGATTTTTAATTCAAATGTTTACATGAAAGTTTTAGATGCCTGACACAATTACAGGTAAAAGAGTTTTACTGATAGCCAGGAAAAAGGTAGGTTCAACTTTTTTGAAATGGGAATTGGATATAGTGTTTATGACAGAAGGATATGAACGGTAAGTTGGACTAAGTGATTACTGACTACACTTACCTGTCCTAGCAAAGGACTTTTCTAAACTTCTGTTAGAGCAGAATTTGAGAGAGGCCCATTCTGTATAACACCAGTATCAGTAATGTCTGCATATAAGAGACAACTCAGTCCTCTTACCAGAAACCCTCCCCTACCACAGCAAATGCCTGCACTTTACTAATAAGGAGTATCTCCAAGATGAGGCCTGAAGGTCTTCCATTCATCTGTACTTTATATAGCCACAGCTAATAAATAATTTACAAAACTTTAGCAGGTGGGCCTGGATGGCACTGTAGACTGGCTATGTACTTGCAAGGTCTACAGCATCTGCCCTCCATCAGTAGGAATATTTTCTTCCTCAGGAGTTGAGCTACAAAATCCTCTTCTGTTGGCTCAGACAGCCATCCATCTTTTCTCTTTCTCTTTCTCTCTCCCTCTCTCTCTCCCCCCCACCCCTCCCCCTCTTCTCTCTCTCTCTCTCTCTGTCTCTGTCTCTCTCTCTCTCCACCCACCCTCTTTCTTTTGACAGAGTCTTGCTCTGTAGCTCAGGCTGGAGTGCAATGGTGCAATCTTGGCTCACTGCAACCTCTGTCTCTCAGGTTCAAGTGATTCTCCTGCTTCAGCCCCCCAAGTAGCTGAGATTACAGGAGCGTGCCACCATGCCAGGCTAATTTTTGTATTTTTAATAGAGACTGGGTTTCACCATGTTGGCCAGGATGGTCTTGATCCCCTGACCTCAAGTGATCCGCCCGCCTTGGCCTCCCAAAGTGCTGGGATTGCAGGCATAAGCCATCGTGTCTGGCCCCAGACAGCCACTTTTCTTAGTTCCTAGAACAGGCATTCAAAAAGTAGTGACCGTATTGACTCAAAATTTCAAAGACTTCAACTGACACAGGCATTACTAGTGCTCAAGGAGGAAAGCTGGTTCCCTGGCCAGCGCTGGAACCTCTATGCCAAACAGGTAGTGTCACTGTCCCTAATGAAATTTGATCTTTCCCCAGGCACTGTACTTTCTTTTTGGAGTTCCTGCAGAAATGGACGGTCTCTATCTTGCTGTGTTTTCTTGGTACCCAATTAACGTTGCTGATCTGTCTTCCCACCCTGTGAAAAGGTATAGTAGAATAAAACTTGTTCAGACCCAAAGCCACTTCTGCCTTTTTAAACTATAATTATTTTAGGATCTGGCAGGATTGCATTGAAACATTTTAAATGGAACTAGTTTTGCAGAGAGGTTTTGCTGCTTCAGCTCTTTGGAGGAAGGTGACTACAATTCAAATTCTCCTACAGATAAATTTCTAACAAGAAAATAAGACAAAAGTTTATTGATGGTTGAGCCCTTTGTATCAGAGAATCTCTGAGTACCTAAATTACATTAAAGAAGAGCTGGGTAAGAGACCTGAAGCTCTTTCTGTTACTGAAAAGGCTGGTTTTTCTTAAGGGAAAAGAAGTCTTCCAGTCTGGCTTCAATATCATCCTCACGTGGATGAATTAATGGCTTTCTCTCCCTTGGAAAATGAAATGGCAACATATTAAAATGGCCAATACGTGTTAGGTAGCTGTTTCTAATTTTGCTTTAAAGAAACGTCTGCAGTGCCTAACCCCTGTTATAGACTAATGACCTTCCAAATCTTACTTTTAACAAGTTTAGGCTTGAAGTTACAAGAGCACAAGCAGTTTAAGAGTCAAGTTGAAGGATGAGAATTTTGCACCTGCTGATCTGCTCTGCTCTGCAGCCTTAATTACAGCAGGACAGATGTGCCCACTCAGCCTCTGTACACCACTGCTGGGATGAAACAGCCAAGGCTCTGGAAAAACTTGCAAAGAAATTAGTGCTCTCAGAATCATTAAGGTAGAGGCAGTTTTCCATTCTTTACTTCATGATGAAGGTGGGTATTTTCCTTCCCTCCTTCCTGTTTCATTCTTTTTTAAAACTAGAGGCATCTGTTTTTAGGATGTCCTAATCAGTAAGCTAGGGTTTCTTTGAATCTGTCTTCTTGAGTTTTTAAATTATAAGCAACACAAATAAATTCGCTTTTGATCCTTTACTGCTTAACTTCTTATTCTAAGTATAAGAGATGAACAAAGAGGGTATTTAATTCAACTTTTCAATCCCTTATTAACATGGGAATGAAAACTCTCAGATGAACTGTTTTACTTTTGGGACAAGATCCCTTGGCCTGAGAAGTGAGTGCTGAGAAGCAACTAATAGTAACCATGGAGAAAGGCACTGGCGGCTATTCTCTACCTCTACAATGTTCACAGCTTTTTTTAACACCATTCTTCCTTGCCTTCCTACTTAATACACTACTCTTCTAAGCCCCCTCACACACTGCTGCTCTTTTAATTCCTGTGTATGCTTTATGTTTGCCTAACACTTGTAAAAATATTTTGTAAAATTATATACTTCTTGCTTGTTTCTCAGATCCCCAGTATCCAGGACAGTGAGGTAATGAGTGAGGGGAGAAGGCACTAATCAGGTATTTAGCCTTTAACCGGTGTTCTTCCTCATCACAGTATTTCTTGAGACACTACGGAAGAGTGAGAGTGTGGGCTCCAGAGTCAGATTGATAGGGTTCAAACTCTGGTTTCATCATGGTGACCTTGCTTTAGTTACTTACTTTCACTGTGAAATGAGGGTAATAGTACCTGCTTTATAGGGTTGTTGGGAATTTTAAATAAATTAATGTATGTAAAATGCTTAGGACACTGCCTGCTTCATCCTAAGTGCTAAAAATCTGTTGTTACTATCAGTCATTATGACCTCTCCACATCTCCCTTCTGTAGGCCCCTTGGAACTGATGCTTTCTAACTTTTGGTTTCCTTCACAGACGTTTGGGAACTGCAGCTGTAAAGTGCCATCAAACCTCTGCCATACGTTTATTTCTGATGTTTTCCTGTCTGTACTATCTCAGAGGGTGCAGACATCCTTTAGGAGGTTTCTGCTTACAAGATGTACAGGAGTGTGGTATAGGAGTTTGGATTATAGTATTTCAATGCCCACCATGTAGTAATTAATTTGGACATGAGGAAAAGACGGCTTGTAGTTTGCTTTTGTTTGTTTCCAAGAGTAGATATATGTCTGGTTCACCATGCCTTGAAAGATGAGCCACTTAGATGTATGGGGTTACAGAACAGGGAAAACAGAATAAGTTGTGACAGTTTGCCCTCTGCCTGATTTGAGGTGGTTCAGATGTACAAGTTGAGAGGTGTACCATCTGAAATGAGACTCCGTATGAAAGAATTGTAGGTGAAACAAAACTGAAAGGGGAATATATGCAAAAGAATGCAGCAAGAGGATGTCTTCACCCCTAGACCCAGGAAGAGGTTTTTAAAATACTATTATTGGAATAAGCTGCAAAATAAACATTTAAAAGACACATGGGAAAGAATGGGTAAAAACTAAATCAGCACAGAGGAACGACTTAATTACAGTGTTTCTATGGTAGCATCTGCACGTAAGAGCTCATCAGGCTTTAGGATACAGGCTTTAGGAGGCTATTGCCCTATGTGTGAACTTAGTCTATTTTTAATCAGAAACAATGATGGCCTTAGAAATAAAGTTGCCGATATTGGTATCAGAGGGCTAGTAAAGGCCTTTTTACTTGAGAATGACTGGTGGGTGATTTTTCCTTTTATCTGAGGATAACAACCCATAAATGTAGCTTTGTCATACTGCCTGTAGATAGGACATCATCATACAGTGTCTTTATTTATTACATGGTTATAGGTTTGACACTGCTTGAACAGTTAACAAAGTGTGATTTGTATGCAGCCTATTTTTTTCTTTATCTTTGAGTACTTTAAAGGTAGTGCTCCACTGGTCCCTCATTTGCATGGTTTCCAATAACAAATCTGCTGTCATCCTTATTTTTAATGCATTTTTTCTCTTTATCACTAGTTTTATCACATCACAATTTCATTATGATATGTTTTGGTGTAGTTTTTTAAATTCATGTTTCTCGTGCTTATCATTTGTCGGGTTCTTGGATATGTGGGGAATTACTTTTCATCAAAATTGGGAATTTTTCAGCCATTATTTCTTCAAACACATTTTGTCTGCCCCTTCTCCCTTCACTTCCCTTGTCACCATCACCCTTGGCCCTGGCCCCACAGGGATGCCAATTATATAGTTATTAGGCAACTTGAAGTAACCCATCACTTACTGATGCTCTGAGTTTTTCATTTGTTTGTTTGCTTATACTTTCCTCTTTGTGTTTCTTTTTGGATCACTTCCAATGCTATGTCTTCAAGTCCACTAATATTTTCTTCTAATCTGCCATTAATCCCATCTAGTGTATCTGTTCATCTCAGATAATAAAGTTTTTATCTTTAGAAGTTTAATTTGGGTCTTTTAAGTATCTTCCATATCTCTCCTTAAATTCTGAACATATGAAAAAGTTAGAATAGTTGTTTACTATCATCCTCTGCTAATTCTAACATCTGTGTGTAAGTTCTGAATCAGTTTCAGTTGATTAGTCTCATTAAAGCTATTGTTTTTCTGTCTGTTTGTATGCCTGGCAATCCCTGATTGGCTACTAGACATTGTAAATTTTACCTTGTTGGGTCCTGGATATTTTTGTATTCCTGTAAATTTCCTTAAACTTTGTTCTGGGATGTACTTAAGTTATTTGGAAACAGTGTGATCCTTTTGGGTCTTGTTTTTGTTTCAGGCAGGACCAGAGCACTATTTAGTCTAGGTTATTTGCCATTACTGAAGAATATGACTGTGCTGACTCTCTACTCAAATGTCCCATGAACTGTTCCCCATCTTGTATGAGTATCAAGTACTGTTCTCTTTTATGCTTTCGGCTGGTTCTTTCCAGGGCCAAAAGTAATCGGCACTTTTCTGAATACTTATAAGGGACCCCGTGATGATCTCCAGAGTTTTCTCTCTCCTGTGGCACTTTGTCCTAAAGATTTTAGCTGCTTTGGTCTCCCTAGACTTAGCTTTATCTCTTCAACTCAGGGAGTATGCTGGGCTTCACTCAGGTTCGTCACCCTGTACTGTTGCCTGGAAAGTCTCTCAAGGCAATAAGGTGGGATAATCATAAGGCTCACCTTCTTTGTTTCTCGTCTAAGATCACTGTCTTTCACTGTGTGATGCCTAGTACCTTGAAAACCATTCTTTCATATATTTTGTCCTGTATTTTTTGTTTTTTCAGCTGGGAGGGTACATGTGGTCTCTATTATTCCATCTCTGCTAGAAGCTAAAGTCAAATTTATTTTTTAGATATATGTGGTAAGAGTCCTGCATACCTTTCCAAAGTGCTGCCAACGCTTATGAAATTTCCCAAAAGGTTTGAACTAACACAGGAACCTGACGTCCCCAGCAGATTTCTCTGGACATAGGGTGCTGACTGACCTCTTAAGATTAAGGTTGCAACTAATTCATCCTTTTGCTTACAATGATCAGAGGTGGAAGAAAGGTAGCCAAACACGTGAATTCTTCTAGCCACCTTTTTTGCTTTGCCGTAATACCACACAGAGTGGCAAAACCATTTCTTAGGTTTTGAAGTTGTAAGCCAGCCCAGAAATATGAGGGAACAGATGTATGACTGACCTTAAAACAATATGTTAGCTCTTCCACCTTAACTACAAGGGTTATCACTATTCATAACGTTATTCTAGCCATTTTTTAAAAACACTTCAATGTCTTCCTTCACACAGATAATTTTATAGGCTAAGCAAATGTGGTTCAGAGAAATCCACTGATATGAAAGTATGGCCCTCACTCTGATGTGAATTCACTGTACTGAGTAATACAAGGGAATGAGAAAAGTTAGACCCCAGCAGACAGATGCTAGTCATTTTGGCTAAACCTAAATAATGTCTTCTGTATGTTTATTTATTTTGCAAAACTTATTTCCCACTTAAATTGGGCATATAATACGTCCATGATAAGTGAAATTCTTAGTGTTAACTCATTACCTGCTTTCATAACTCAGTATTTGTTCCAGCCTACCTTTCTCACTATACTTATCTGTGGATAATCTGTTCCACTAAAACCAGCTTACCTTCCAAACACACCCTGTACTTTTCCCTCTGCCTTTACAAGGTTATCTAATACCATTTATTCCATGACATTTACTCTCATCATATCTGCCCAATCCCTTTTCTGACCCCTTACAGTAGCACATGAAATATCGTTTGGCAGTGATTCACGTATGTGTCTTATACTTAGGTAGCCTGACAACCTGTGTGTACGCTGAATGTTCATGTGACTGAGTAAATTATTTAAAGAATAAATGAAATAAATGAGTATTCATCCTCATCTTTATGCTTTCTAAGGGGGGAAAGGTTTTTTGTTTGTTTGTTTGTTTTTGAGACGGAGTTTCTCTCTTGTCTAGGCTGGAGTGCAATGGCACGATCTCAGCTCACTGCAACCTCTGCCTCCTGGGTTCAAGCGATTCTCCTGCCTCAGCCTCCCAAGTAGCTGGGATTACAGGCATGCACCACCATGCCTAGCTAATTTTTTGTATTTTTAGTAGAGACAGGGTTTCTCTATGTTGATCAGGCTGGTCTCAAACTCCCGACCTCAGGTGATCCACCCACCTCAGCCTCCCAAAGTGCTGGGATTACAGATGTTAGCCACTGCACCCGGCCAGGGGAAAGGTCTTAAGTGAATGAGTGTATATATATGAAATTATACAAAATTAGTATGGAATGGTTAAAAATATTTTCAGTCCCCAAACCCTCTGTAAAGTAGAAGAAGAGGGACATTTTTCAATAGGTAGAGGAGTACTGGAGAATAGAAACCAATTTAAAAATTAAATTGGACAGATTAAAAACTATGCTAGGTAAACATTTTATTTTTAAGGGAGAAAATGATTACAATAAAAACCAGTCTAGGTATTTGGAAGTACCAGACAAAATCCTTTATAACTGTCCTCAAGATGAAGGGTGGTGTTAAACACTATTTGAAAAGAGTTACATGGTTATGTTTTTCTAATAAAAATGGAGATGTTTGTAGAATATTTGAAAGCTAGGCCTCACCCTAAACCTAGAAAAAATACTGGAATATAACCCTAAGAGAGAGTTAGATAATTATGAAGGCTGAAATATGCCTTCAGTCTTTACTAGCTGGTAGATGATTATGTGAAAGAAAAGATACATGGAATTTTTTTTTTAAATAGAGACATGGTGTGACAATGTTGCCCAGGCTGGTCTCAAACTCCTGGCCTCAGGCAACCCTCCTGCCTTGGCCTCCCAAAGTGCTGAGGTTACTATACTCAGCCACATGAAAAATTTTTATGATTTTTCTATCCGTAAAATCTCACACCAATAAAATCTCCATGTCATGTATAAATGTAATAGAAAGAAATTGAGTACAATAAAGAGAGATGCAGTCTTCCAGAGCTCCATTTAGTGGAGCCACATAATCTGAAAAGCTACAAGAGTTTTTCATACTCCAATTGTGGGGATGGGTGCTGAGAGCAAGGCAAGGAATCTCTGGTAAGATCTGAAAGGGATGAAATTGAAGTTCCCTTTTAGGACAAAACTCCACAGTAATAAGAAACTATAGGCAAGAGAATTCAAATTGAGCAAGACAGGGACATGAGGGACTGAAGATAAAACAAAGGGAGGGGAAGAGACCAAGAATCCTCAGAGAAAGAAGCCATGTTCTTGAATGCTTCATGAAAACAACATAAAGCTAGGAGCACCACTGGAGCCATGAAGCTAAAAAAGTTATCCCAACCTATCTGTTCCTCCTAAAATTCAGAAAACTAGTTACACATGAAAATGATCAACAGAAAAAGACTGTGGCTGAGTTCCATAAAAAATTTATTATAATAAAAAAAGGCAAAGAGAGAACAACCTTCCTGCAGTTAATGAAAGACATGCCCATAAAATAGATAAATTATATAGCCAAATATTCCAAAATGAGCCAATGAAAAAGTTTTTAAAAGATAAAAGATATAAAAGAATAGCAGAATTAGAAAAATCTACAAAATTATCATTTTTCCTGAATCTATCGGAGAGCTGACGTTAGATAACAATGAAGAAAACCGAATTCCAAAAATGAGCAAGCCCTTTCAGGAAGAAAGAAGACTCACGACTATCTCACCTTTAGCAGAGCATAGGAGAAAGAGCCACTTTAAAAGCCTGTAAGAAGAAATCAAGTAGAAAAGTGACACAATGTTCATGACCAACTAAAGGCTAGTTCAGTATGGAATACTTGGCATGAGGGTGGAGACAGACACAGGTGAGTAAGTTTAGCATTCACTTGGTACTCTTTTCCATGGGCCTCTACCAGAGGCTCTAGAAGACTAATACAGGTCTACTGGAGGTGATCAGCTTATGTTAGGAAACAAACATTAAGCACAGCCTGTTTCATAGGACCTTCTCCCTTGCAAAGCAAAAGCATTGGAGGGAGGGATAGCTAACCCTACTATCCCAAGGACACAGGCAAAAGATACTCTGTGGCAAGAAAAGAGGATAGAAGGAAGAAAAGCCGTACATCCCTGGGGCAAGGGCAGGAGCAGAAAAAGGTCTTGGGACAAGATCCTATATCAATACCCAGCAGATATCTGCTACAACTAACGGAGAAGCAGAAAACTCTTGCCCGACACCCAACAACTCAGAGTATAGTTTGCTGCTATGGGGAGGAGGAGCAGGAACACTGAGAAAGCACTTTTGCCAAGATGAAGGTACATACGGCCTGCCTAAGATGGATGCTGGACCTGGATCACCAAGAATACCCTCTTCCTACTCCTACCATAAGCCTAACACCCAGTGAGAAAAACCCACTGTATGATACCCAAGCCCCCTTCCTAAACACATGGCAACAGCATCCCACAACTAGAGGATTTGAAGTCTGTGGTATCCTGAGGTTACTGCTTCTTGACTTACTGACTCAATCCCCTAACAAACAAAAATCATGCCCCTATCTGGGCATAAATACTATTTACCTTACTCTCTACTGTTTTACACACAATGTTATAAAAAAGCAGCAGCCAAAAATCATGTTACTCTCTATGGAAAAATATAACAGCCAGGCATAGTAGCTCATTCCTGTAATCCCAGTACTTTGGGAGGCCAAGGTGGGAGGATCACTCGAGCCCAGGAGTTTGAGACCAGTCTGGGCAACATAGTGAGACCTTGTCTCAACCATTTTTTTAAAAGTTAGCCAAGAATGGTGGCATGCACTTCAAGTCCAAGCTACTTGGGAGGCTAAGGTGGGAAGATCACTTGAGCCTGGGGGTCAAGGCTACAGTGAGCTGTGATTGGACCACTGCACTCCAGCCTGGGCAACAGAGCAAGATCCTGTCTTCTAGATCCAATTATCAATTCCAAGGTGTTACAGGCTGAATTGTGTCTCCCCTCACTCCCCACCTCAAATTCATATGTTGAAGTCCTTACCCCCAGTACCTAGAAATGTGTCTATATTTGGAGCTACGGTACTTAAAGAGGTAAAGTTAAAAGAGCTTATTGAGGTGGGCCCTAATCCAACATGACTTATAATAAGAGGAGACAAGGACACAGGCCCAGGGGTAAGACCACATGAAGATATGACAAGATGACAGCCATCTACAAGCCAAGACGAGAGGCCTTCAGAAGGGCCAACATCTTGATTGTGGACTTCTAGCTTCCAGAATTGTGAAGAAATAAACTTCTGTTAATTCTTCCAGTTTATGATATTTGTTCTGGTAGCCCTAGAAAACTAACACAAAAGTTATATAGAGGAACACATTAAACTATAGTAAAGGGATGCAGTAAACAAAAAGTAGATTATGGGAAACTCTCTATATTAAACAAGAGATTTCTTTTTCAAATAAATTGCAAGGAGACTGAAGGCATTGGAAGGAAAAAGCTTATGCACTGAAATATACCTAAAAACCGTACTTTTAAAAACAATGGCAATGTAAATGTAATTGGCTTCTGATTCAAACTATATATATATTTAAAGTTATGATATTTAAGACAATGAGAAACTTGATCATGACTAGAAATTTCATAATATTAAGAAAGCAATATTAAAGGAAAAAAGAGTATGAAAATTAAAGTCCAGGGGCTCCTACAAAAGAGGATTCTAACAGGAGACAACCTACACAATAAGCTAGGACCAAAAGAGGCTACAACCTTGAGGTAGCCTCAAGGGGTAATCCATAGATAGAACAGGCCTCATCCAGATTGACAGTCTGAGTTCAAGTTCACTAGGAAGTCCATGGCATCTCAAGATTTAAAGTTGGTTTTCTGGACTGATAGTTGCCACAGTTAACCTGACAAAGCAAATGGAAAGCTTCACTAGAAAAATGTATATTCATTATATCCCTAAAATTATCTCTACATATAATTTTCAAACACAGTATCAGCTCACAAAGATAAATAAAACAAGGAAATTAGACTCCATGAGTGAGAAACAGTAGACAACAGAAATATAGCTTGAATGACTTCGCTATTGAAATGATCAAATGCAGAGAATGAAATGACTATGCTGAATATACTTGAAGAAATGTTAAAAAGAGCCTGGGGGTGTAGTCACTGGACAAGAAAGTAACATTCAAATGACAAAAATACAATAACTAAAATTAAGGACTCAATGAATTTAACGTCAGACTGGGCATAGTTAAATAATTAACAAATCAGAAAACAGATCAGAAGAATTTACCTAAAATGCAGAATATGGGGAAAACAAGATAGAATATACAGATGAAAGGGTAGGATATATAAAACATATAGTGAGAAGACCTGACATATATTTAGTCAGTGTCCCAGACGGAGAAGAGAAAGACATTGGTAAAGAGCCAGTATCTGAAGAGGTAACAGCTGAGAATTGTCTAGAAATATTGAAAGACACAAACCCAGAGATTCAAAGTCCAATGGAAAGTAGAATTAGAAGAGAGAAGTAAAGAAAATAATTATATAGGCCAGGCATGGTGGCTCATGCCTGCAATCTCAGTACTTTGGGAGGCTGGAGGGTGGATCACTTGAGGTCAAGAGTTCAAGACCAACCTGGCCAACATGGTGAAACCTTGTCTGTACTAAAAATACAAAAATTAGCCAGGCATGATAGCACATGCCTGTAATCCCAGCTACTAAGGAAGCTGAGGCAGGAGAGTGGCTTGAACCCGGGGGGGCGGAGGTTGCAGTGAGCTGAAATTGTGCCAATGCACTCCAGCCTGGGCAACAGAACGAGACTCTGTCTCAAAAAAAAAAAAAAAAAAAAGAAGAAGAAAAGAAAATAATTACACAAATCATAGTGAAGATGCAGAAAACTAAGACCAAAGTAGGCATAGAAAGCAGACTTGTTACCTCCAAAAGAACAGCTTTTAGATAGTCAATTGGTTATGCAACAGAAACAATGGAAGCCAGAGGACAGCAGAATACTATCTTCAATCTGCTGAAATAAAATACCAACAAAGAATCCTTAACCCAGAAAAGGATAATTTTAGAATAAAGGCAAAATAAACACATTTAAAATGAACAAAAACAGAGTTTGCTATCTATAGACTGATTAAAGAATGTACTTCACTTAGAAGGAAAATGATCCTAAGGAGAAGATCTCATACAAAAAAAAAATATATATATATATGAACATTTAGAAAATATTGAAACTGTACATAGGCAAATCTAAATGAATACAGATAGTATGAAACAATAACTGTGTAGCCTGAAAAAAACTATATAGAATTAAAATACACAACATTAGCATTTACACGTTAGGAGAGGGTAAATGGAGTTAAAAAATCTTTTAAAGTTCTTGTATTATCCAGGAAGTAAGGATAATTATTATCATTAGCCTTTATATGTTAATAATGATGGTTTTAATTTACTTAAGTCTTACAAATTTATGAATTTGTATTTAGCACCCAAAATTACAAGGCAAATGAGGGGTGAATATTCTATGAGTTCAATACATGGTCAATAAATTGAGAAGGCATTCTTGCCATAGAGGAGAAAATGACATTCAGAAAAATGATAAACATGTTAAGTTTTTAATTTTCAACAATTCATTAGCAAAATAGAATATATCCATTAGTCAAACTTCAAACTCTACTGTCTTTAAGAACAACAATCCTTGCTGTTAAAAAAAATCCTTAGTACTAATGTTTTTACTTGCTTAAGTCAGATTTATTTAGGTATAATCAACATACAGTAAAAATCATCCTTTCAGGTGCACAGTTCTATGAGTTTTGACAAATATATTTTAGTGTGTAATCACCACTAAAATAAATGTAAAAATAAATTGTTTCCATTACCACCATCGTGTTCCCTCGTTTGTTGTTAATCCCCTTCCAATCCCCAGCACAGTCAACTACTAATCTGTGCTCTTTCCCTGTAGCTATGCCTTTTATAGAATATAACATAAACAGAATTATATAGTATGCAGCCTTTTGCGTTTGGCTTTTTTCACTAACCATAAGACTTTGGAGATTCATATATGTTGTTACATGTATCAGTAGCTCCTTTTTATTGCAAAATTGTGTTTCATTGTATGGTTATACTATATTTTAACTATTCATGAGATTATGAATATTTGGGTTGTTTCCAGTTTGGGGCAATTTTTAATAAAGTTGTTATAAACATCCATGTATAGATCTTTGTATGAATAAATACTAGATGTGGGATCCCTAGATCATATGGTAAATGCAACACATAACTTCGTAAGATTGCTACCTGTGGTGGGCATATTCTAAAATAGCCCCAAATTATCTCAGCCTTCTGGTATGTGCACCTTTGTGTAATACGTTCCATTTGAATCTGGTGGAACCTGTTTCTAACCAAAAAAATACAGCAAAGGTGATGGGATGTCACTCACATGATTGTATTACATTAAGTTTATAACTTCTCTCTTGCTAGCAGACTTTCTTCTCATCCTTCTTGGCTCTGATGAAGTAAGCTGCCACATGGCATAGTCCAGTGGCAAGAAAATGAGGCAACCAACAGGCAGCAATGAACTGAGGCTTTCACTGACAGCGGCAAGGAACTGAATCCTACCAACAACCACATGACCTTGAAAGGGGATCCTTCTCAGTTTGAGCTTCAGGTGAGACCCCAAGTGTGACTGACACCTTGACTGAGGCTTTGTAGAGACCCTGAGGCAGAGGACTCAGTGATGCTCCATGTAGATTCCTGACACATAGAAACTGTGAGATAATAAATGTGTGTTGTTTTAAGCTGCTAAATATATATAATTTATTATGCAGCAATTGATAACTAATATACTACATAAACGTTTTCTAAAACGATACCATTTTATACTCTCACTAACAATGCATGGAAGTTCCAGTTGCTTTGCATACCACTAGAGTTTGATATTGTCAGTTTTATAAATTATAGTAATGCTAAAAAAGGTCTGTATTGGTAACTCATTGTAATTTGCATTTGTTTCTCTCATGAACAATAACATGAAGTATTTATTCATGTGCTTATTTGCCATCTATTTTATTAACAATTTACTTTGAAGAGCAGAAACTTTAAATTTCAAGTCCAATTTGTCAATTTTCCTTCTGTGATATTTACTTTATGTAACTAAGCTAAGAATCTATGATAACCTAAGATCACAAAGATTTTCTCCTACCCTTTCTCCTTATCCATGTGTGAAAAAATATAAAACTGGATCCCTACGTAGCATAACTTTAAGGCAGACTATACACCCAAAATCCCTTTTAGCAAACTAATGAAGTTTTTAGAAGATAATATAGAAGAACATTTTCATGACCTTGGGGTAGGGGGGATTTCTTTAAAAAAAAAAAATCATTTATGAGGCCAGGCATGGTAGCTCATGCCTGTAATCTCAGCACTAATATTACAGTGGGCCAAGAAAACTGGTCCATCTCAGGTTTATTGTAGTGAAAAAGAGATTTAAATATAAATGTGGTTTCTTGACACCACAGCTTATCACCTTGGGCTACTTTGGAGCCTGTTACATCCCTGGTTTTAACTGGTTTGGTACAGTGATGCCATAGTAAAGTTTTATACACTACAGATGAAAAGTTACTTGGCAACAACAAAACCTAACAGGTGATTTGACAAGGCTTAAAAGTATGCCACTGATCTACTTTGGGTTTCATCTTGATGTTTATTGGAAATAAAGGCATTTCTCTCTTTACTTCCACTCATATCACTTAAATATAATGGCAAAGCAAATCTACTAAGGCAAATGCCAAGAATCATGAGATAGCTGGTCCAAACAGTCTTAAGGGCCAGGCACTGTGGCTCATGCCTGTAATCCCAGTGCTTTGGGAGCCCAAGGAGGGAAGATTGCTTGAGACAGGAGTTCAATACCAGCCTGGACAATATAGTGAGACCCAATCTGTACAGAAAAATGAAAAAGTTAGCTGAGCATGGTGGTGCGTGCCAGTAGTCCAGCTACTCAGGAGGCTAAGACAGGAACGGGATGGCTTGGGGTCAGGAGTTTGAGGCTTCAGTGAGCTATGAATGTGCCACTGCCCTCCAGCATGGGTGATGCAGCAAGACCTTGTCTCAACAAATAATAACAAAAAAACAGTCTTAAGATTTCTCTAAAAATTACTTGTTTGGGATTGCTGTAAGTGAATTACTGTGGGCTTTTTATGTACTCACAAAAGCTTTTCTATATGGCAATACTCACAGGAGGAAAAATTGAGACAATCAGAAAGAAGTTCCTATTTAGTAATGCAGTAAAATTTTCGTAATGTTTTAATGCTAAGAATATGAAAGAAAGAAGTCTATGCAACAGTTACAACTGATTCAGCTGCGAATACTTCACTTAATCCCCTTTCCTAAAGGCCCATTATGTATAGCTTTTGTTTCCACCACTAGGTCATCCTGTTCTGTTCTCTTGCTTCATCCTCAGCTTGCTGTCTCAAATCCTTTTTTGAGGAGGACTATATGTACACATTCCTCAGCTTGCTCGCTTGCTTTCCTTTCTCCCTTCCTCCCTCCCCTGTGTATGGGGGGAATGGGAGTGGGTTAAGATCTCACTTCCAATGACTGATTATAAATGCCCTTCCTTATAATATACTGAGGGAACCACAGGACAACTTTTCTTGTTCTATGAATTTCTGTAGTCAAAAGCTCAAGGAGGGTAGTCATGCTGCTCAAGCCTTTTTTTTTTTTCACCTGCTGAAATGTTCTTTTGGCAAAACACACCATAACATAGTATGATAAGGATAAATGAAGGACATTTACTAAAGGAAATGAAATATTTTCTGAAGCCTCACTTCTTAAATTTCTTTTTCAAGAATCATCTATGTCATAGTTTGGTGTTTTGTTTTTATTTAATTTAAAGTTCCATTTGGTATAAAGACTGACTATATTAACATATTAAGAAATGGTGATTTCCTAGCAGGAATTTACATATTATTTCCCACATTTTGGTATCTAAATATAACCAGCACAACTAAACTTTATAAAGGTAAGCAGTTAAGATCAGACTAGTTTATTCAATTTTAGGTTTGGACTCAGCACTTTAAAGCCATGCTCTTTATTAAATGCCATGAAAGAGTGAATCATCACAGATTCTTGGCTGATGTAGTTGTGAATTCTATGAATGGTCATTCTCCCTTTAGACACAAGCAAGATTCAAAGGCCAAGTGTATTTTTCTAAATAACCACCTTGTTCTTGTCTTCTCTACCATAACTTTAAGAAATTATGAACAGTGTGAATCTAGAATACGGTTTCTGATTGCCCAAGAAGAACAGAATGTTAATCTTGGCATTAATATATTTCAATCTGAAAAGCAACAAGTCTTTCAGGACTCTAGAAAGACAGCCAAAGAAAGGGATGTCAACAGGAACACCAAGGGACATCTACTCTGTGTTAATTTGATAGTTCTTCTAATAAGAGAAAAAATTTTTAAAGAAAAAAAACCCCAGGGCAGCAGATGTTTCAAGAATGAAATATCATATCTAATTATGTGAGAGTTTTGCTACCACTATCTACCTAACAGTCCCCTTTCTTCAGATAAAAATCTCAAGTTCTGTGTGCGCGCTCGTGCATGTGTGTGTATGTGTGTGTGCATGTGTGTGTTTAGAGAGAAGGTCTCACTTTGTCACCCAAGTTGGAGTACAGTATCACAATCACAGCCTACTGCAACCTGTATCTCCTGGACTCTAGCAATCCTCCCGCTTCAGCCTTCTGAGTAGCTAAAACTATAGGCACCACCACCATACCCTGCTTGCTTGCTTTTTATTGACTGATTGTGGAGACAGCATCTTGCTATGTTGCCTGGGCCAGTCTCAGACTCCTGGCCTCAAGCAAATGCTTAGAAATGATCAGCTTGGACTACTGCTGCCTTTTATTTACATTTTGTTTGAAGCATTTCTAGACTTTTCTACAATCTCTCAATTGTTCAGCACCTTATAGGCTGTGCAGGATGAGGACTGGAGAAGTGGAGGACATCCTTATGAGATATATTTGTTTTCAGAGAAGATTGTGTCTATGTTTATCACTGCAGGCAAAGAAGATTTGAATTGGAGACATTGCAAAACTTGAAACAGAGTTTGCAATCTGTGCTTGAGGCTCCCAAAGACACCATTCAGCACATCTCACTATCCTCTAACAAGGACTGCCCTGTGACACATCTGAAAGAGAAGTGACAATCTTATTGGGACTCTTCATGGACTGGCCCTCTATTTGGGCAACTGTGTAGTATCTAGCTCTTTGATATCATATCTGAGGACAAAATTGTGTCAGCTGTGCAGGAACCCGATTATCCTGGGATATAGTAAAATAAACCACAAACCACTTTTTTCTATTTATCAAGCACAGCAAAATGATATCACTTCCTTTAAATCTGGGATGTTTCCATTTTTTCTTACCTTACCAGGGGCTGGAACTGATTGGGACTTTAAAATGCTTTGTTACCATTCCTTTTTTTCTCTAATAAGCATAATGGTTTACTCCCTTTTGAGGCAGGGGCCCTGTGTAATGAGTCAATGCTTCTGCCAACTCCAAGAACCCTTAATTATTTCCACCATTTTCTTCATATGTTTCCTTCACCAACTGTGTGAATCAGAGGCAGGCGGGAAAAGTCACTGGCCTTCCTTGTTGGCAGGGAACTGAATTCTGCAGCGTCTGTATTCATGGACAGAGTATCCTGTCTCAGAGTTTATGCAGCACCTTCTGTTTTTAGTTTACTGGTGAACGGGGCACATCACAAGAACTTGGAGTGCAGCTAAAGCCAAATCAGACTTGACAGAAAATTATTAGCAGGGTACAGAAGGAAAAAAGATCCCCCTTCCTTTCTGTAATCAGGTTAATATGTGCATGGAATGTTTCACTTTAAAAGGTAGTGTGTTTTGGCAAAGCTGGTTTCTTAAGTAAAATTTCAGTTCCCATTATGCGAGGCTATCCATTGCTGCTCTGGCAGAGCCTTTGATCAGTGAACTCAGTGGGGGAGAAGGGCATAGGCATATTAATAACTTCAACATGTGGCCCTTCGGCCCAGCTGTGCCCTGTCTTGGAAAAAGGCCAAATGGAAAGGATTTTCTTAACATGACCTGTATATGCATATTTTGGAAAGGGGAAAAGGAAGGTAGGGGTTCAAAGGAGGAAATAAAATCTGGTTTTATGGTGGTTCTTTCTCTTGTCCCTGTTACCTTTTGGGGGTACTCTACTACTACATATGTGGATCCTGTGGACTCTGGCTCCATCTTCAACTATTAGTATCTTTGTTCTCTCTCCTATAATATTATAACAATTAAAGCTGCAGGTTTAATTTACATACCAGCTCAGGACAAGGTTAGGGAGAGGCACCAGGCACTGTAAGAATCTACAGGGATGAGAGATTAATGGAAACCAGGTACCTGAAATAGGATCCCAGGGTCCATTTTGACAGAACTGTATCTTCTGCCCTTTCTACCCTGCCCTGGTATTTTTTGACTGTTTAATTTTAACAATCACAGGGTTTAGACCTCATTACATTACTGCTACAAAGTAGAGCCCAGCCTGCTCTTTCACTGTGTGTTTCCCTGTATTACATTATATCATTCTCCTTTCATTTTCTACTTCTGAGATGTTCATTTTCCATGTTTCCCTGTCTGATCCTGAAAAGGTTCCTGAGTGACTCTACAACACAGTCATGGAGCAGGCTTAGTTCTCATCACAAGTGGCTTTGTAATGATGACCTCAGCTGACATTCATCTCATATTCTCTTACCCTCCTCCTCTTTCTTCAATTTTATAATATTCTTATCATTTTCTTAATCCAAACCCCTGATATGAACTTGTCACAAGGGATTAGCAGGGAATGATTCCAAAGGTGGGACACAATACCTAATGGCTCTATATATTTAGGATATAGATTTGACTTTTGTAAAAAAGGCCAAACTATTACTGGCTTAAACAAGACAGTGGTTGATTTTTGTCTCATATAACAGTCCGAGCATTAGCAGCATGGGGCTGAAAAGATGACACCATGATTTCTGGTAGCTGAACTCCTCTTCTTTTGCTTTCTGATTTTCAACACACAGCTTCCATTTTGTAGTCTAGGACTGGTTTTCTAGTTCCCATACCCACATCCCCATGTAGGGAGAAAAGTGAGGGGAGGGCACACTCCTTCCATTTTGAAGGTGTTAAGTTTTACTTATTACTTCTCATATCCCATTATCTAAAACCTAATCACTTGGGTACATTTAGCTACCAAGCAGAACAAGATATAAATTTTTTAACTGCTGGCTTTCTTTGCCACAGAAACCTACTCAGGAATTTGTCTCAGACTACTATGGCAGTTGTGAAACTGAGATAGTTATAAAACTGAACTATCACAGTTATGTTATCTTCTTGGAAAAGGTGAGAATTAGAAGAAAACAACAGGTAACAGTATAACGGCAATGTTTTCCTTTTGTTTTTGAACTAGTCTTCTGTGATCATCTCAATTCATTTATTCCTTCAACAAATTAAGCCATGGACCTATAAAAGCTCCCGCAACATAGACCCTACCTTTATGTATCTTCCCACAAGCATGTGAAGGAGCCGGACAAAAACACAGGTGTGCATGATGGGCACTGTGAGTTAGCAGGACTCTCGTCAAGAGTTTTTACAGAGAGTGAAAGAAAGGGAGCTAGGCAAGAATGAGATAAGATCAGGAAAAGGATATTCAAATTTATCTTATAAAAGGCAATAGCAAGAAACCAAAGATAAACTAGCAGGAAAGACATGAATAAATTTATTTTTTTAAGGACAGAATTCCTCTATAGAAGAGATGCTTGATCAATCTGACTACAAGAATTTTTTTTTTTTTTTTTTTTTTTGAGACAGAGTTTTGCTCTTGTTGCCCAGCCTGGAGTGCAATGGCGCAATCTTGGCTCACTGCAACTTTCAAGCGATTCTCCTGCCTTAGCCTTCTAAGTAGCTGAGATTACAGGCATGCGCCACCATGCCTGGCTAATTTTCTATTTTTTTTTTGTTAGTAGAGACGAGGTTTTCTCCACGTCTGTCAGGCTGGTCTCGATGTCCCAACCTCAGGTGATCTGCCCACCTGGGCCTCCCAAAGTGCTGGGATTATAGGCGTGAGCCACTGCACCCAGCCATGAAAACTTGTTAAAAATTTGTTGGCACAAACATTATGAACAAAATCAAAACATGAATAACAAAATGTGAAAAATATCTACACATATGAACGACAAGAAACTAATTTCCTCATATAAAACAGAAGCAAAAAATCTGAAGACCAGTAATCCAAGAGAAAAATACCCAAAAGATATGAACAGATCGTTCATAGTAAAAATAATTTACTACTGACTTTCAAGTAAAGGAAATAAGCTCAATCTTACTTTAAAAAAATTAAACACTTGATACACTACATCCAAAGTCTGCTCATACACCATATTGGTAAGTATTGTAGGTAACAGGCACTCAGAGCAAAAAGGGTTACTCAAAATAAAAGGAATGCTTTTTTAATAATAATCATTTAAAAGATATATCCCACTATGGTAAATAGCCTCTAAAATAGCCCAATCCCTGCTTCCTGGTATTCATGTCTTTGTATAATCCCCTTTCCTTGAGTGTGGGCTGGACTTAGTGACTCTCTTGTAACCAAAAGAACACAGCAAAAGGAATGAGATGTCATTTCTGATTAAGTTACAAAGGGATTACAGCTTCCATCTTGCTCACTCTCTTGCTTTCTTCCTTCCTTACTCTGAGGAACACCAACTGCCCCACTGTGAGGTGCTCTGTGGAGAGAGCCACATGGAAAAAAGAGATGTCTCTGGCCACCAGCCAGTGAGGACCTGAGGAATGCCAACAGCCACATGAGTAAGCTTGGAAGTGGATTTTCTCCCAGTTGAGCTTTCAGGTGACTGCAGCCCCAAATGACATTTTGATAACAGCCTTATAAGATAACACTGAGCCTGAAAGCCCGGCTCAGCCATGCCCAATCCCTGGTCCACAGAAACTGTGAGATAATAAGCACTTTTTGTTTGAAGTCACTAAACTTTGGGATAATCTGTTGCACAGCAAGAGATAATTAATACAGATTTTGGTACCTGGAAGTGGGGTGCTACCTTGGCCTTGGGACCAAACATGGGCAGAGGCTAGAAGGATTTTGAGGATTCTGTTAAAGAAAGCTCAAGTTGCCTTGAAAGACTATTAATAGAAATCTGGACATTGAGGATGCCACCAGTAAAGGCAAAAAAGGAAGGAACATGTTATTAGAAGGTGATGAAAGAGAGATACTTCTTATGTCATGGTAGAAAGCTTAACACCACTATTGCCTTCAGTAACATGGAAAGCAGGATATGCGTTGAATGAACTGGGTGATCTAGGTGAGATTCCCGAACAAAGTGCTGAACTTACTACCTAAGCTTTTATGCTGTTTATTGTAAAATGTGAGATAAATTGAACAAAGAATGGTAAAATGTAAAGACATCATGACTGGAGAGGAGAATTCCAGGAAGATGGTGGAGTAGAAAGTAGCAGAAATCAGTCTCCCTACCTAGATAACATTGCTCTGCAGAAACTAGCTGATGTAACTATTCTGGAACTCTGGAACCTATTCAAAGACTTGAAACTTCCAGATAAAGGCTTGGACAGTTAATTAATTTTGTTCAATTTCAGTTCTTAACTTGCTAGCTTTCCCACCCACTAGCCTCAGGGCAGGCAGTTACACATGTGTTCCAGCAGCAGCTGACACACCACTTGCAGAGACATGGGTAATAAGGACTCTGTCCTCCAGATATAGAAGATCTGTGCTCTGATGACTGATTGCTACTTCTGAGAGCAGAGGTGGAGACACAGAAGAGGGAAGCCATTGTTGCCACCCTCACTACCATTGCTATAAGCCCCTTCCCTGTGGCTGAAGCATTTCTAGAAGATTTAAAAAGCCAACACATTTCCCTTCTTCAGTTTTCTCTTTTTCCCTTTTTGGGAGCCAGACATTTAAGGACTAGGGCATTCAAAACCAACTACATATAAAAGACAATTTAGAAAGTAATTACATATATTTAGAGAAAGGTACCAGCCCAGAAAAGACGTAAGAAACCTTAAATGTACTGATCCCAGGCACAGAGGCAACCAATACCAATTTTAAAAAGAAAGAAAAGTAAACTCTGAGGAAGAAGGAGAATCTGATTTTCAGACTTTCCATATTATAAGATTCAAATCTCCAATTTTGAACAACAAAAAAATCACAAGGCATAAAAAGAAACAAAAAAAGTATGGCCCATTCAAAGGGAAAAAAATAAATCAACAGAAAATGTCCCTAAGGAAG
Organism: Cacajao melanocephalus; assembly: GCA_963573385.1. Lineage (NCBI taxonomy): Eukaryota > Metazoa > Chordata > Mammalia > Primates > Pitheciidae > Cacajao > Cacajao melanocephalus. Next base: position 111,569 of record CAUYLG010035906.1, read on the forward strand.
ACCAGATGGTGGACTTATCAAAGACTTTAAAACAACTGTCTTAAAGATGTTCAAAAAAACTAAAGGAAAACATGGGGAAAAATGTTTTAAATGTGTATGACCAAAGTGGAAATATCAATAAAGAGATATAAAACATTTTTTAAAAACCTCAAAAATGGTTCTGGGCTAAAAAATGCAACATCTGAATTGAAAAACTTATTATAGGGATTCAAAAGCAGATTTGAGAAGGCAGAGAAAGAATCAGAAAACTTGAAGATAGGACAATTAAAATTATTAAGTCTGAGAAACAGAAACAAAAGACAGAAGACAAAGTGAATGCAGCCTAGGGGACCTGTGGGACACCATTAAGCTTACCAACATGTACATTATGAAAATCTCAGTAAGAGAAGAGAGAAAGAAAGAGAAGAGATTTGAAAAAATAGCAACGGAACATTTCTGAAATTTGATGAAAGACATGAATATAGACATCCAAGAATCTAAACTGATGCTAACAGGATGAAATCAGAAGACAACATCAAGACATACTATAATCAAACTGTAAAAAGACAAAGAATCTTCAAAACATCAAGACAGATGCAACTAATCATATACAAGAGTTCTTCAATAAGGGTACCAGTAGATTTCTCATCAGAAACTTTGGAGGCTAGAAAGCACTGGACTGATACATTTCAAGTACTGAAAAAAAGAAACTATCGACTAGCATCCTACATCCAGCAAAACTGTCCTTCAAATGTGAGGTAGAAAGTAACAAATTCCCAGATAAACAAAAGCTGAGGAAGGTCATTATCATTAGACCTGCCGTTCAAGAAATGGTAAAGGGATTTCAAGTTGAAATCAAAAGACACTAGAAAGTAACATGAAACCATATGAAGAAATAAAGGTCTTAGTTAAGGCAAATATAGGCAATGATAAAAACTATTATTATTGTAACTTTGGTTTGAAATGTCACTTTTTGTTTTCTATATGATATGAGACAATTTTTTTTTTTTGAGATGGAGTCTCACTCTGTAGTCCAGGCTGGAGTGTAGTGGTGCAATCTTGGTTCACTGCAACCTCCTCCCTCCTGGGTCCTGGTCCAAGCAGTTCTCCTACCTCAGCCTCCCAAGTAGCTGGGATTACAGGCACGAGCCACCATGCCCACCTAATTTTTGTACTTTTTAGTAGAGATAGGGTTTCACCATGTTGGCCAGTCTGGTCTTGAATGCCTGACCTCGCGATCTGCCCACCTCAACCTCCCAAAGTGCTGGGATTACAGATGTGAGCCACTGCGCCCGGCCAAGAAAAATTTTTAAGGTTATTAGACTAAAAGTTAGTATCACTGTAATTTGATCTGTAACTCCACTTTTTGTTTTCTACATGATTTAAGAGAGTAATGAAAAAAACTCAGTCATTAGTCTATGTTTTTGGACACACGATACATACAGATATAACACTGTGACATCAATAACTGAAAGTAGTTATTGTTAGGGACAAAGCTGTACATGAGTAGAATTTTTGTAGTTATTAAAGTTAAGCTAGTAAAGTGTTATAACTTTAGGATGTTAAATGTTATACCCATGATAACGACAAAGAAAATAGCTATAGAAGATATATGAAAGGAAAGAAAAAGAGAATTAAAACATCTCACAACGAAGAAAAAAGTAAAAAGAAAAGGAATATATGAAGAGACATTCCATGTTTGTGAGTTGGAGGCCTTAATATTGTTAAAAATGTCAATACTACCCAAAATGATAGAAAGATTCAATTTATCCCTATTAAAAATCCCAGTAGCATTTTCTGCAGAAATAGAAAAATCACCCTCAAATTCACATGGAATCTTGAGCCAAAACAGTCTAGAAAAAGAACGGCAAAGTTGGAATACTCACATTTCTTCATTTCAAAACTTACTAAAAAGCTACAGTTATCAAAACAGTGTGGTGCAGTCTATTCTATCTCAAATTATTTCTTAGATATGACACCAAAGGCACAGGCAACAAAAGAAAAAATAGGGTCAGGCATGGTAGCTCACGCCTGTAATCCCAGCACTTGGGGAGGCTAAGGCAGGTAAATCACTTGAGGTCAGGAGATTGAGACCAGCCTGGCCAACACAGTGAAACCCTGCCTCTAATAAAAATACAAAAATTAGCCAGTGTGGTGGCTCACACCTATAATCTCAGCTAATCGGGAGGCCGAGGCTCAAGAATTGCTTGAACCCAGGAGGCAGAGATTGCAGGGAACCGAGTTCATGCCACTGCACTCCAGCCTGGGTGACAGGGTGAGGAAAAAAAGAAAGAACAGACAAGTTGGGCATCATGAAAATTTAAAAATGTTGTGCCTCAAAGGACACTATCAACAGAGTAAAAAAAACCCCTCCAGTATGGGAGAAAATATTTGCAAATCACGTATCTGGCAAGGGATTCATATACAGAATATAGAGAGAACTTCTAAAACCCAACAACACACCAAAAATAAACAAACTGATTTGAAAATAGGCAAAGGACTTGGATAGACAGTTCTCCAAAGAAGGTATACAAATGACCAGTAAGCAAGTGAAGATGTTCAACCCCATTAGTCATCAAGAAATCAAAACCAAATGAGATACCATCTTCACACCCATTAGGATGGCTACTGTAAAAAACAACAACAAAATGAAAATAGGCAAATGTTGGCAAGGATGTGGAGAAACTGGAAGCTGTGCACTGTTGGTGGAAATGTAACATGTTGCAGCTGCTGTGGAAAACAGTATGGTGGTTCCTTAGAAATTAAAACTAGAATTACCATATGAACCAGTGATGCTACTTGAGGGTATATACCCCCCAAAATTGAAAGCAGAGTCTCGAAGAGATATTAGCACACCCATGTTTAGAGCAGCATTATTCACAATAGCCAAATGGTAGAAGCAACTCCAGTATCCATGGATAAATGAATAATGTAGGATTTGTGTGTGATATACATACACACATATACATATATGTACACATATATACATACACATACCCATACATACATACACAATGCAATATTATTCAGCCTTAAAAAAGAAGGAAATTCTGACATGTTACTACTTGAATGAACTTTGAGGATATTATGCTAATTCAAGTAAACCAGTCACTGAAAGACAAATACTGTATGATTTGACTGTTATCAGGTATCTAGAGTAGTCAAATGCATAGAGACAAAAAGTAGAATGGTGGTAGTCAAGAGCTGGAGGAAGGAATGCAAAGTTGTTATTTAATGGTTATATAGTTTCAGTTTTTAGGATGACAAGTATTGTGAAGATGGATGGTGATGATGTGTGCATAACAATATGAATGTACTTAATACCAGTAAACTGTACACTTAACAAAGGTTAAGATTGTAAATATTATGTGTATCTTACAACAATTTAAAATTTTTTTTACGAAATCAGGACTTGATGTTTTTGAAAATTCTCAAACCCTTCAGATTTAGAAGAGGCTAACATTAAAAAATAGCTCCTGGCCGGGCGTGGTGGCTCATGCCTGTAATCCCAGCACTTTGGAAGGCCAAAGCAGGTGGATCACCTGAAGTCAGGAGTTCAGGATTAGCCTGGGCAACATGGTGAAACCCCGTCTCTACTAAAAACAGAAAAATTAGCCGGGTGTGGCAGCGCATGCCTGTAATCCCAGCTCCTTGGGAGGCTGAGGCAGGAGAATTGCTTGAACACGGGAGGCAGAGGCTACATTGAGCTGACATTGCATCACTGCACTCCAGCCTCTGGGAGATAGCAAGACTACATCTCAAAAAAAGAAAAAAAAGAGAAATAGCTCCCCAGAAGTTCATACTGTGGGCACTGCCAGGAGAACCCTGGTCTAAAGGTGACACTAAGAATGTGTCTATAAAAACTTCTGTTACATTAAGAAAGATAAAAAGTGGTACTATCAGAGGATCATTCAGTCATACAAAGGGCCTTTGAAAAAGAGTAAGGATATGCTTCATAGATCCTCTCAATCAAACAGTAACGCCTTCAGAAAACTTGAGTGCATTCACTCTCAAATTGATAAGCAGGAACATAAGGTAAATAAAGACTTATCAAGAAAAGATTTCTGGTTTGACTTTTGTGTAATGGAGTAAACTCTAATAAGATTCACAGGAAGCCCATAAGGTTTTTGCAAGCATTTTATCAGGAAGAACTCTGCCAGCTTCAACTGAAAAGGACAGAATGAAAAGTACAGTACAAAATGAAAAAAGGCTATTAGATTGCCAACATTCTACTGGCAAGAAAAGCAGGCTGAGGCGATTTCTTAACCATAGCATGTGCTACCTTTCTTGTAAAAGGAAAAATGACTCAGAGTGAAACATGAGCCCAAAGAATAGAGATGAAGGCCATAGAGAATCATTCCTAGGTCTTCAGACCTAATCAAAAAACTTCTAACATTGGAAGTCCAGGAGTGGTGGTTCATGCCTATAATCTCAGCGCTTTGGGAGGCTGAGGCGGGTGGATTGCTTGAGCTCAGGAGTTCAAGACCAGCCTGGGCAACATAGCAAAACCCTGTCTTTACAAAAAATATAAAAATTAGCCAGGCATGGTGGCATGTGTCTGTAGTTCAAGCTACTCGAGAGGCTAAAAGTAGGACGATCACTTGCGCCCAGGAGGTCAAGGCTACAGTGAGCCATGATCATACCACTGCACTTCCACCTGGGCAACAGAGTAAGAATTTGTCTCAAAAAACAAACAGCCAGGCATGGTGGCTCATGCCTGTAATCCCAACACTTTAGGAGGCCGAGGTGGGTGAATAACAAGGTCATGAGTTCAAGGCCAGCCTCACCAACATGGTGAAACACCGTCTCTACTAAAAATACAAAAATTAGCCAGGCATGGTGGCAGGTGCCTGTAATCCCAGTTACTCAGGAGGCTGAGGCAGGAGAATTGCTTGCACCTGGGAGGTGGAGGTTGCAGTGAGTTGAGATTGTGCCATTGCACTCCAGCCTGGGTGACAAAGTGAGACTCCATCTCAAAACAAAATAAAACAAACATTGGAACAACTGGATTTCAGAAGTGCACTGGACCTTGTGCCTCCCATTTCCCCTCTTATAAAACAAAAATGTCTAAAATGGCTATCCTCTGTGTCACTACTGTATATTGGGCCTGGTTGGGGAGGACTTTTACAGATTGAGAGAAACTACACCTGAGGTGCCTCATCTACACCTGTACATGATTTAGGTGATGAGATTCTGAACTATAAGCTGACATCATAATTGAATTAGACTTTAGGGGACTGGGAAGGGGGATGAGAGTATTGCATATATGAGGGATAGGATCACTGGGGGCAGAAGGAAGACGAGCGTAGATAGCCTCCAAAATGGACCCTGGTATTCCACGGTTTCTCGTATTTCTGCCCTAGGCAATCTTTTCCCCTTGATTATGTGCTATACCTAGTGACTCTTCTAACCAAAATAATATGGCAAAAAGGATGAGATGTCAGTTCCCAGGTTAAGTTACAAAGGACTCTGGTTTCCATCTTGCTCACATTCTCTCTTGCCTTTTCTCTCATTCACTCTAAGGAATACCAACTGCCACACTGTAGGCTGCCCTGTAGAGAGGCCTACATGTCTCTGGAAAGGAACCTATGTCTCTGTTGAACAGTGGGTAACGATTTGAGGCCTGCCAACAGCCAGGAGAGTAATCTTGAAAGCAAATCCTTCCGTAGTTGAGCCATAGGATGACTGCAATCCTGGCTGATATCTTAATTGCAGCCTTGTGAGAGAGACCCAGAGGATACAGCTAAGCTGAACCTGGATTCCTGATCCAAAGAAACCGAAATAATAAATGTTTGTTGTTTCATGTTGCTAAGTTTGGGGATAATTTGTTGCACAAAAATAGACTACAACCATAATGAAGGTTTAACAATCCATTGGTGTTCACAATAAAAATGCTTTTAAATTTTTTAAGTATTTTTTTAAGTTTTAAGAAACAAACATTTTTTTAACAATTTGTAATACTTATTTTCAATATATATATAATATATATATTTATATTATACATACACATATTTTAAGAACCTTGGGACATTTACAAAAGTTAACTCTGTATTAGCCCTCAAAAAATCAATACATTCCACAAAGTATTATAAAACTAATACAGATAAAGTTATTTGATCAAATGGGGGAAAACACCCTAAAAATATTTTTATAACTTTCTTAACAACTCTTGGGACAAAAGGAAATCAAGACCAAAATTACACAATTTCTTTAAAAAAAATGATAGCAGAAAAGGATTTATCAGACTTTATAGATAACCACAGTGCTCAGAGGAAAATATGTAACATTAATTAAATATTTATGTTCATTTATGTTATTCACATAGGAATAAAAGTTTAAGTTTCCAATTCAAGAAATTAGAGAGCACCAAGAAACCATTTAGCTAATAAGTAGTCTAAACAAGAAAAAATAAATTTTAACCATTAGAATGTGGAAAGAACAGACTCAGAGAAAATATAAAACAAATTGTAACATTGCTTTTCTCAACACTATTTCTTTATCTATTTATTTATTTTGAGACAGAGTCTCTCTCAGTCATGTAGACTGGGGTGCAGTGGCACAATCATAGCTCACTGCAGCCTCGAATTCCTGGGCTCAAGTGATCCTCTTACCTCAGCCTCCCAAGTAGCTGAGACTACAGGTATGAAACATCACGACCAGCTAATTTTTTAATTTTTTTGTAGAGACAGAGTCTTGCTATGTTGCCCAGGTTGGTCTTCAGCTCTTGGCCTCAAGAGATTATCCCATCTTGGCCTTTCAAAGCACTGAGATTTCAGGAATAAGCCATAGCTCCTGGCCCCTGAAAACATTATTAAAATAGATGTATTTTGAGTAAAATATAAATCATAAAAATCTACCTCCAGAGGAGAGAGCAAATCTAAATGGGCAAATTATGACAGACAAAAAAGTTTTGATTGTCAGAAAGCTACACATCAAAAGGCACCAGGCCAAGAAATTTTCAGTAGTTCACTTTCACTACTATTGTTTAGCACTGTCATAGAAGGAATAGCAAATGTCATTAGGGAAGAGAAAGAAAAATTGGTCTTAAATTGGAAAGGAAGAGGCAATACTTTCATTATTTGTAGGAGATACATCCCTATTAAGCCTCTTTAGGTTCCGGAGGCCACACATTCCACAACTAGGTATACTGATCTGGCCTACATATCAAGCAATGTAAGAGGCATTATATGACTTAAAAAACAGCTTCTGGGCCAGGCGAGGTGGCTCACGCTTGTAATCCCAGCACTTTGGGAGGTTGATATGAGTGGATCACCTGAGGTCAGGAGTTTGAGACCAGCATGGTCAACATGGTGAAACCCTGTCTCTACTAAAAATACAAATTTAGCGGGTGTGATTGTGTATGCCTGTAATCCCAGCTACTTGGAAGGCTGAGGCAGGAGAATCGCTTGAACCCCGGAGGTGGAGATTGCAGTGAGCCAAGACTGTGCCATTGTATTCCAGCTTGGGCAACAAGAGTGAAACTCTGTCTCAAAAACAAAACAAACAAAACAAAACAAAAACAGCTTCTGATATGGTACTGGGACCTGACGAAGATGGAACGTTTGACTATGTGACACTCAGTGACCATATGTCCAGAACTGCTGAACTCAGTAAGTCATAAAGTTAAGATGGCTCACCAATAATCCATTATAAGATAGAAATACTACATACAGGATAATCATGAGCAGGACCACAGGGCACATGTAAGCTGCGTGAGTGGATGCCCCATCATCCACCACATTTCACCCAGAATTCTTCCCTAAGTCATAACTATGGCCTATGCACCATAACCTATGTACACATACTGATATCCAATAAACATATGTACAACCATGTGAAGGAGGCAGAGAAAACCTGGGTTTTGAGGTAATGAATAGGTTAGACTCAAGCCAAAAATGAATGGCAGCTGCATACAACTTCATTGATGGGTGGCCTTGAAAGAGAGTGGAGAGGGAAAATCTTTCTGATGGTCCAAGTTCAGGCAATGGTCATCCACCTTGTGTGAAAGGAGAAGTGGGCTTGTAATGAGAATGTGTACTGATTCATGGGCAGTGACAAATGGCTTGGCCTAATGGTCAGAAACATGGAAGACTGAAAGACACAGAGACAAGGAGTTCTGGGGTGCATGTAGATAGGCCTATGAGAACAGGCATGAATGAAGCACAAAGATCATGGTATCACCCACTGATGTCCTTAGGAAGCTACAAGGGTCTTGGCATGTTGCCCAGGCTGGTCTTCAACTCCTGGCCTGAACAATTCTCCTACCTTGGCCTCTCAAAGCACTGACATTACAGATCTGAGCAACAGCACCTGACCCCTGAAAACATTATTAAAATGAATTATTATCATGGAAGGAGCATTAAACAATCAAGTAAACAAAATGACCTGGTGAGTTAATATTAGCCCGTTTTTGTCATGGGCCACCCCAGCACAATGGCCTATGAATGAAGTGACCAGAGAGGCAGAAATGGAGGCTATACATGGGCTCAGTGGCATGGACTCTCACTCGCCAAGGCTGATACAGCTACAGCTGTCTCTGAGTGTCCCACCTGCCAGCAACACAATATCAGTGCTGAGCCTCCAATGTGACAACCATCCATTAGATAGAAAGTTGATTATGTTGGGCTCCTTTTATCCTTGAAGAGTCTGCGGTGTTTTGTTTTGCTTTTTTCCTCACAGAAATTGGTAATCCATTCCAGATGTAGGTTTTCTTTTTCTTTCCTTAGGGCCTCAGCCAGAACCACTAAACTAACCAGGGGCTTAAGGAATACCTGATCCATAGGCATGGAATTTTGGCCTGTTGTAAGCTTCACTGTTTTTCCTCCTTTCTCATCCTCCAGTATTTAACCCAGACCGTGGTCAGGTAGTCTTGTGTTTACTTCTACCCAAGTCATGATCACCCCAATCCAGAATGAGGTCTGATAATGGCATATTAAGATTCTTGTTCCGGGGTGACAATGGAGATAAACCTGATGCTGTCACAAAGCTCAAAGGCATCCACTTTCATTCTGATTACAAGGATGTACTTTACTTCAAATGTACCCTGAAGTTTTCTGAAGGTCACAGCCCAATGAAGGGACCAAAAACATTGTTTTCCCCTAGACTTTTTGCCTTTTTTCACTAGAAGATCCTTTACCCCAGCCCCTAGTTTCATATGAAAATCAGGATTCATGCCCCTTGTGCATATACTTTTAAGTACTGCTTATCTCACAGCAGCTAACCCCCAGCAAATACTGCCCCTTAAAAAAACAAAACAAGAAACCCACAAGACAGAAGCCCATTGACTTCAGCTCCACTCACTGTTTTGCTTTTCTGTTCTATATTTGGTTCACAGAGAGATTTATCTGTTTCTAAGACCTTGTCTTTTGGTGTTTTAATATTTCATTGAACGTTGCTAAGTATTGGGGTGTTTTATAGCATACTTATGATTATAGTGATTGGAAACACCCTAAAGGTGGCATTTAAAATATTAATTGAGAAATGTTTTCAGAGAAGTGTAAAAGCATTTGGAAAAAAATAAAATTGGACCCCTACCTCCTATCTCTTAATAAAACAAATTCTCAATGGATTAAAGATTTAAATTTTGAAAAGCCACTGAAATATTACAAAAGACCTTAGGGTAGACAAAAGTTTTTAAAATAGGACATACAAGTGCTAAACATACAGGGAAAAACTGGTAAGTGTGGCTATATTAAAATTAAGAACTTATGTTCATCAAAAGACATCATTAAGAGAGTAAAACAGCAAGCCACAGACTGGAAAAAGATATTTGCAAGATATACCCAGTAAAGAATTCATATTCTAGAATATATTTTCTTTTAAACTACTGATCAATATGAGAGACAAAAACAAAAACAAAACGACCAACCCTCAACAACTTCATTTTAAAAAATAGGCAAGAAATTGAAACAGGCACTTCACAATATATGATCTCTAAGAATCCAATATGCATAAGAAAAGGTGCTACATATTGTTTGTCATCAGAGAAATGCAAACTAAAACCACAGTGAGAAACCACCATCCACTCATCTGAATGTTGGTGAGGATGTGGAGACATTAAAACTCTAAAAAATTGCTGGTGGGAGCGTCAAATGGTAAAACTACTTCGAAATCTGGCAATATCTACTGAAGACAACTGTAGGCCTAGCAAACGTTATATAGATTAAGTCACAGTCCCACTTAAAGTCATATAAAAAGTAAAAGAAATGTCTATCTGATGTCTGAGCCTTTGTTCTTTACCAACCCATGTCCCCTACAAACACACCAATGCCTTAAACAGACTTTATATCTCTTTCTGGTTCAATGTTATTTGTGTTTGTTTAGAACACCTTATCATAGCCCAGCCCTTGGTCGATTGCTGCAGTTTACTGAACTTTAATAGAAATCTAGAATTAAAATACCAGACAAGAATTAGAAGAAGTATCACATAAACTATTAGTGGTTATTTTTCTGATTTTAAGTTGAATAAAAACCTTCACAATATACATCAGAATTATTTTTTAAACTGATTTGCCTTGCTGCTGTTTTTCTTGGTTGAAATCCTCAGGGTTCAGAATATCCTCAACTCCTAACTATAGTAAAAATTCAAGGCCATGGCGTTGCCTAGCATTTATTTTGTTTCTGATGTCATCTGTCTATTACCTTAGAGCTTTGCCTAACCTCATGTTAGTGTCTACTTAACCTGCCCATATTTTATTGCTTCAGGATCTCATCTGAAGTCCTTTACCTAGAAATCTCCACAGGTTTTTCTTCTAGAAAATGCTTTTCACTCCTGTTGCTCATCAGGATCCAGGAAATCTGCATCACAAGACTAAAATTTATAACCTTTGTGGTCAAAACTTTTTAAAGCTTTTCCAAATATTCGTCTTTTGAGCAATGCTAAACTGCTGCTTTCACAGCCAGTCCATGGTTGTCCAATCCTATAGATATACCAAATTTGGATACCTCAACATTTGTGGAATAAATAATATTGCCACATTGATCTGCTAAGTTAATAAGTCTTGCTAATATTGTATTGGAGCCTAAAAGTTATGCATTAAACGTTCCATTAAAAAGCAGCAGCTTAGGGTGTAGTGGCACATGCCTATCGACTCAAGCTATTTGGGAGGCTGATGTAGGATTGCTTGAACACAGGAGTTCAAGATCAGCCTGCTGGGCAACACTGTAAGATCTAGCTCAAAAAAAAAAAATTAAAAATAAATAAATAAATAAGCAGTAGCTTAGAAACCATAAAAGTTTAATTTGTATTCAGTTATTTAATAATAGTAATATTCATCCTGGAGGTCTCTCAACTAATTAGAAATCTCTTTTAAAACACTGAAAAATTTTAGACAGTACCTAAGGGACAGAAAGAAGACTTGAATTTCAGTCAAAAGCCTGACTGCTTCAAACAGTTTGCTGAACAAAGTGAAACAAAGAAATCTCCTCAGATGTCAACCTTTTCCCCAGAGATCAAGAGGCTTGGGCATGGACAGGAGCAAGGAAGAATACACTTCTGAGCTCTGAATCTGCAGGAGAGCATTTTCTTGATTGATTAAAGCAGCAAAAAAGAATATGAATTAAAGCAATCTGGCCAAATGAGAGAACAGGTTAGTAATGACTTTTTCCTCCTTAAGAAATTTTATGACAATTCTACACATGTGGGAATGTCTAGGCTTCTCCAGCACAATTTTCATTTTAGACTTTGGCACTGTGAAGACTTCTTCCATATGAACAATCAAGGCTAAGCCTTCTTAAACTAAAGTTAATGTTGAATTCAGATAAGCCATAAATGTATACTATGCATACTGTGACACTGCTTTTGATCAGTTTGGTTCATACTGTGCTATTATATATGCCCTATTGTTCATGTTTATTTTAGAAACTGTGACTCAATGTCCTTTGTTCCTCTTCTCATTAAAAAAAAAAAAAAAAAAAAAAACCTGTCCCAAGGCTTAAGTTTCTTATAATTTACTATGTTTCTGAGACTGCTCTGCCTCACTTGAGGGTGCTCCTTTCTGTCTCCAAACCTGGGTGTAAAGGTTCACAACAGTAAGACTCCAAGTCAGGAACTCAGAATCTGTAGGATGGAACTGGCCAGAGGGTTTGAGTGAAGGCAGTGGATGTCAGGACCTAAGGCAGAATGACAATAATCAGGGTACCCCAGAACCCACTTTGCCTCTACCTTTGGCCACTTTGGAGAAGAAACTTACAAGGTAGACCATTACTGGCACTAATCCTACTCAATCTTACCAAGTAATAGATGTTAGATGTGTTTTTTAAATCTTAGAAGAGAGAAGGATACTTCTTAGAACCATCACTGTCCTTATGTTGTTCTCATTGTTATCTTAATCCTTGTCAGAATTCATTTTTAGCCTTTCACAACAAACTTCAATGTTTTCTAGTATACTCAGAGTTTTGCAACCATCACCACAATTAATTGAGAACATTTTCATCATCACCAAAAGAAACCCCCTCCTCCCCCTTATATGTGGATCATGTAATAAGTGGTCTTTCGTGACTGGCTTCTTCCACTTACATGTTTTCAATGTTCATCCCTGTGCTACTGTGTATCAGTATTTCATTCCTTTTTAGTGCCAAATAATGTTCCATTATAAGGATATACCACATTATATTTAGCTATTCATCAACTGATGAACATTTAGATGGTTTCTACTTTTTAGTTATTAAGAATAATGTTGCTATGAACTTTTGTGCACAAGTTATGTGTGAATGTTATGTCTTCATTCCTCCTGGGTATATACCTATGTTCTCCTCCCCCACCCTGCCTACTTTTTTTCACCCCTGTGCAATGTACTTACCTTGGAAGACTCTAACAGTTTTCACAAGCCACATAGAAGAGGAAGACATCAGTAAGTAGGTCCTAAAAGGTAGAAAATTCTGTTACTCATATCAAAAAATTATTTGTTTTAAAACTACATGTATGCCCTTTTTAGCAATGACCCAAATACTTGTTCAGAAATTAGTGATTGAGAAACAGACAGTGAGGGAAGGACTCCGTCTTCAGTATCAATAGAAGTCCCTGCCAGGCTACTAAGGGTCCTTGTTTCAGAGCTTAAAGTCATCTATCCAATTGCAGATGGACTAATATATTGAAGCTAATATAATGGTTGCAAAAGTCTCCTGGGGTCTTTGTTCTCTGACCAAATATTTGCATCCTGTGTCTTGAATAAAAACTTTTAATTTCTACTTAATAGTTTACTCACTGATGACTTCTTTAATTTGGTCTTTTTCTTTAAAATGCATGACAGGCAGGCTAAGATTTCAGGAAATGTGTTTAACCTTATAAAGATCAACACATAGGTGTAATGGTCTTATGCGAGGAGAGGCAAAGTTAGCTGTGTTAAAATAAAATCAATACCTACAGAAGAGAAAATTAGAAAGGAAACTGCTGATTTTCAGTCCCTCTTTCTTTTTTCTTGTCCCCAGTCTGTGAAGGTTTGGAACTCTAGGAATCATTACATTATAAAAGTCTCCACATTTCCATTCTAATGGGTTCCAGGTTTTCCTGTTATGGGGATGAAACTAACAGACTTAGTAAATCCTTATTTATAAATTTGTTCCAAAGGCCAGGCAGTACTCTTTCTTCTCTGGTGCTGGTTTCTATTCATTCACCACCTCTTACATTCTTTTGCTGCCCGTCATTAATCTTTCAAGCTACAGCTGGGTGGGTTCAGAACAAAACCATAAGAGGAACTGAAAAATGAAATATTTACCTGCACCAATGAGGAAAAAAGGCCTATCAACTTTATCCTTTCAATGCAATCACATTTTCAAAAATTTTATTCTACTCACTTTCTAGATAGAAGACAGGATGTATACATACATAAACACATATATATTCACTCTTAGGGTGTGTGTCTCTGTGTGTGTGTGTGTGTGTGTGTGTGTGTGTGTGTGTGTATGTGTGTGTATTTCACTATCTATCCTCATTTGTAATGAGGTAAAATATATAGAGCTCAGTTAGTTACCATGGAGACACTGGTCCTCTCTTATCACAGAGCCACACTATCGTCTGGTGTCAGCCAAGGAGGGATGACAAAGGCCTCCCTAAGAGCCTAGCTCTGCAATTACTGAGCAATCAAGCACCTCTTTTAATAGAGCACATCCAGGTATACATGGCTCCTCTCCCAGCACTGTCTTCCCTTCTTCCTTTTCAAACTTATATATAGCAGGATGCAGTTACCAAGTATAGATATCTTATTCTGATGGATGGCTTGTTTATTTCAGATTTCAGTGATATTCTTTGGTTTAAATAACAGAGCTCACTATCATCCCCTTTGTTTTTAAATCTCGAATTTTTTTTAGCAATTATTATTTTCTTCTGATGATACACAGTGATCATCCTGTTATGCATTAATCTGTTTTTATGGTTTGTCATAATTAATGGAGGAGTGGATAAATGAAAATCACAGTCTCTACATTTCCTTGGTCCTGAATTTTCCCTGATTTCTCCAACCAAACTGCTAGAGCTATCAACAAAAATTTTTTTTAAACCTGAACGATCAGCATTTATTCTTTGTCTTCTGGTGGTGATATAAATGAGAAGCTAAAAGAACTGAATGCATTTAAGAGGAGAAAGAAAAAAGCCTACTTTTTCTTTAAGTATTTTTATTTTATTTGGGGGTTGGCTCAACTACTCCAAAATTTGATTTTGATGCTCAGACATTCTAAACTCACTCAGAAATCTGAGGTCAAACAAACATGAAAAAATGCTCAACATCACTAATCAGAGAAATGCAAATCAAAACCACAATGAGATAGCATCTCATGCCAGTCAGAATGGCTGTTACTAAAAAGTAAAAAACAACAGATGCTGGTGAGGTTGCAGAGAAGGGAGAACGCTGATACATTGTTGGTGGGAATGTAAATTAGTTCAGCCACTGTGGAAAGCAGTTTGAAGATTTCTCAAAGAACTTAAAACAGACCTACTATTTGACCTAGCAATCCCATTACTGAGTGTATACCCAAGGAAAAATAAATCATTCAACAAAAAAGATACATGTACTTGTATGTTCACCTCAGCACTATTCACAACAGCAAAGACAAAGAATCAACCTAGGTGCTCCTCAACAGTGGAATGGATAAAGAAAATGTGGTACATATATACCATGAAATACTATGCAGCCATAAAAAAGAACAAAAGCATGTCTTATGCAGTAACATGGATATAGCTGAAGGCCATTATCCTAAGCAAGTTAATGCAGGAAAAAAACCCAAATACCACACATTCTCACTTATAAGTGGGAGCTAAACACTGGGTACGTACAGACATAAAGATGGCAACAATAGACACTAGAGACTCCAAAAGTTGGGGGGGGGGAAATGCTGAAAAACTACCTATTGGGTAGTATACTTACTACCTGGGTGACAAGACCAATTGTACCCAAACCTCAGCATCACACAATATACCCATGCAACAAACCTACACATGTACCCCCTAAATATAAAATAAAAGTTGAAACCATCATTTTCAGCAAACTACCACAGGAACAGAAAACCAAACACCACATGTTCTCACTCATTAGTAGGAGTTGAACAATGAGACCACATGGATAGAGGGAGGGGAATATCACACACCGGGGTCTGTCTAGGGGTTGGGGGCAAGGCAAGGGAGAACATTAGGAGAAATACCTAATGTAGACAACAGGTTGATGGGTGTAGCAAACCACCACGGCACGTGTATACCTACGTAACAAACCTGCACGTTCTGCACATGCACCCCAGAACTTAAAGTATAATAATAAAAAAAAGAAATTGGGATGAAATAGGGTATAGACTGAGACACTCAAATTAGCCTGAATCTATTATTTTAGATAGAATTCTTGCAGTGACAGCTAAGGTTTGCCCTGTGTAGTATCTACAATGTTATAAAATATACCGTTGTCTTTGGTTTTCCTCAAGTTATACAACACTTATCTGAGAATCAGAGTGTCAGAGGAATAAAAAAGGTTATAGAGCTTTGCTAACATACCCTTATCCCCAAGGAAGAAGGAATGTTCAGGTGTTTAGAAAAAGTTTGATTATCGCTGGGGTAGGGAAAGATAAAAACAGTGAGATACTATAAATGTATAAGATGAAATCCCTGCTCTGAGTAAACCTGAAATCTAATTGGAGAAATAAGCCTTTAACTTATGTAAAGGTTCAGTAATATGAATTAAGTAGCAAAAAGTATGCAACAGCTTAAGTGTTGAGTGGCATGGGATTAATCAAGTCCAGAGTCAGTAGGATTTAGCAGAGTAAGAAAGATTTGAGATTAGTCTTAAAGAAAAGAAGAAAAAGCATACTAGACAAGCAAAACAGTAAAAGCTACAATGCAGTAGAAAAATGGTGAGGGTCTTCTCAGGGGATTGTGATAAAGTTAGCATTACTTAAGCAAATCATTCTTGAGTTTCAAGAAAACTTCCAGAATCAGTTTAGATGTTAGTTTCCTCCTCTAAGACCAATCCCCAAGGTGCATCCCTCTTCCCTTTACTAGGAAGGGTGGAAGGGGTGGGGGAAGGGAAGAGAGGGAAAGGAGAGAGAAAAGAAAGGAAAGAAGAAAAAAAGGAGAGGGAGAGAGGGAAGGAAGGGAGAGGGAGATAGAACAATGACATTTAAAAAATGACACAATAAAGAAATGAAAAGCAGAATTTGCCTTTTTGCAGGTGGAAAACAAAGTGGGTTTTCACAGGCAGAATGTGGACACATTCTGTGCTGTATGATCCCCATATGCCAGGAATGTCATTAATTAGAGCAGAATGACTGGAGACGGGCCAAATGCAGCTCGGGAGATCAAGAGCTATATACTCACGCATTTTCACCTATGCTATGCAATCTTTGGTATAGCTACACAGTATGTATAGGCTTTATCAGGAGCTTGACAGGAGCCTGAACTAATACTAGGATTTTAATATACCACTGATTCCTGGCATTTTTGTTACCAAAAGATGGTCTCATAAATATAGTGTCTCTGCACTGGACAACAGAGGAAAAGATACTTAGACAGTGGCATAAGCTAGGGGGAATGCCAGCATAAAAGTTTATTGGAACTATTTTGAAATGTTTGCAGAAAAGGTTTACTGGGAGGTGATTTGAAAGAATAAAGATCTTCATGATAATATAACAGTAAGGACAAGCACGGCAGTTCACACCTGTAATCCCAGCACTTTGGAGGTGAAGGTGGGAGGATTACTTGAACCCAGGAGTTCAAAACCAGCCTGGGCAACACAGTGAAACCTCATCTCTGCAAAAGATACAAAAGTTAGCCAGAAATGGTGTGCGCCTGTAGTTCCAGCTAGTCAGGATGCTGAGGTAGGAGAATTGTTTGAGCCCAGTAGGTTGCTGCTGCAATGAGCCAAGGTTGTACCACTGCATTCTAGCCTGTGCGACAGAGCAAGACCCTGCCTCTAAAAGATAAACAGTAAGTGCTCCATAATCTATGTGCCAAGCACTGTGCTAAATGCTTCATGTGCTTGATCTCATGTAATTCTATAAGATAAATAGTAGTCACCTCCATATATTATAGTAGAGAAAACTGAGGCTCAGGAGAGATTAAAGCAAGCAAGCTGCCCATAATGAACTGACTCTATTACAATAAAGGCAGTATTTGCTTTAAAATATATAGTCACTATAGTATCTATTTCTTCAGCATTATCCTCTCTTCTATTTCCTTTGATAAGGTTATATGCAAAGGCATAAAAGAAAAAAATCTGTATTTCCTTTGTTAATTTTGTTAAGATGGAAAATATAAATTGAAGAGAATATTTCTAAATAAAGAGGGGGAATGGAGACAGTGCTCATAGAGAAATACTTCTTAGGACACTAGGGAAAAGTAGTAAAACAGTCAAGATAATTCTCTTCTTTAACATGGTTCATCTAGCTATGTAGGGACTCACGCAAAAACAAAAATAAAAATGTACAAAGAAAGAAAATTTAGTGTTTCTCATCTTCCCTCATTCACTTGCCATTCTGTGGGCATGAGATTATAAATTCCAATGAGCTTTGCTCACTTCATAACCTGGTCTTGTCATTCTGGAACATACCAAGCTTCTTCCTATCATAGCATCTTCACACTGCTTGTTCCCTCCACTTAGAATTTATGGCTGACTTCTCAAGAAACGTGTCAGTTCAAATGTTAGTTCTTCAGACTGACTTTTCTTGAACAACCTAGGTAAAACGTTTCTCCTCTTCCCTGCTCAAAACCTACCCCCTTCCTCATACACTATCTAAATATTCTGCTTTTTCCTCTTCACACCATGAATCACTATCTGAAGTTATTTTTTATTTTTGCTATTTTTTAATAGAAACAGGGTCTCACTATATTTACCAGGCTGGTCTCAAACTCCTCGCCTCAAGCCATCTTCCCACCTTGGCCTCACAAAGTGCTAGAATTATAGGTGTGAGCAACCATGCCTGGGCTATTTTTTATGTTTTATTTTATACATAAAAATTTATTCCTGTGAATGTAAGTTTTATTCATTACTATACCTCTAGTACTTAGAAAAGCAGTTGGCACATAGTAAGAACTTGGTAAATACTTGTTAAATGAATGACCACCAAACCTGCCAATAGGAATAGGGTAAACCCAAAACAGACACATTTGGTAATGCTTCAAATTTAGGAAGTGCTTACATATATTTCAATAGTCAGTATCCCACTGGGGACTAATCTGCATATCAACTGGTTATATCAAAACATCTACAAATCAAAGAATTCTATTTGCTATTACAAGTCTTAGTCTTATTTGTAAGAAGGCCTTCAACTCAATTAAGATTCTTGGCATAGTTGTGTGCCCAGTTACTGTGTAAATTCCTTTCAAAGCACTGGTAAGAAGGACTTTCAATAGAATCCAGAAGAGCAACAAAATATATCAATGAGTTCTGAAGTTTTTATTGCCATTTCCAACGGACAAAGTTCCTGCTTTCATCTGCCAGAAATGTCCCTGTAAACACTAAGGTTTTTATGTCTGCTTTTCAGACTAGTACAAGTTATACTGCTCTGCACAGCTAGAAGAGAACATGGTTAACACAGGAAAAACAGCCGGTCAAAGCAGGTAACGTTTTTGTTCATAACACAGGGTTATTTTGAAATTTTCTTGGTATTTGAAGAGGGGATGACATCTAGGGTTGAGAATTCAATCTCACATTCATACATTGTCTTTGCTGACTTATCCAGGAGTTAGGATAAATTCTTCATGGATTTGATCTCATTCCAGTTTCAATGGCCTGGTGTTATCCTGAAAAATTAGCACCTTCATCTCCCACTTGGCGCTAGACAAGAATCAATATATTTGGAATTGGTAGAAGACACAGGTAGCAAACTCTTAACTCTGAGAAGTAATGACATTTCAAAAACACTGAATTACTGGTGTCCCCTCTACCAAATAATTTTTTGTTTTCATTTGCAGAATGAGGCGTAGGTAAAAAATATCATTAAGAAAATCCTCTGTTGAGGCCAGCCACGGTGGTTCATGCCTGTAATCCCAGGACTTTGGGAGGCCAAGGTGGGTGGATCACCTGAGGTCAGGAGTTCAAGACCAGCCTGGTCAACATAGTGAAACCCCATCTCTATACAAAATATAAAAATTAGCCTGTCATCCCAGCTACTTGGGAGGCTAAGACAAAAGAATCGCTTGAACCCAAAAGGTAGAGGTTGCAGTGAGCTGAGATCATGGCCCAAACTCCAGGGTGGGCCACGGAGAGAAACTCTGTCTCAAAAAAAAAAGAAATTCCCACGTTGGGCTGGGTGTGGTGGCTCACTCCTGTAATCCCAGCATTTTGGGAGGCCATGGCAGGAAAGTTGCTTGTGGCTGGGAGTTCAAGACCAGCCTGGACAACATGGCGAAACCCCATCTCTACTAAAAATACAAAAATTAGCTGGGTGTGGTGGTACACACATGTAGTCCCAGTTTCTCAGGAGGCTGCGGCACGACAATCATTTGAACCCAGGAAGCAGAGGTTGTAATGAGCTGAAATTGTACCACTGCATTCCAGCAAGGGTGACAAAGCAAGACCCTGTCTCAAAAAAAATGAAACAAAAATATTTGTTTTATTTTAAATTTTAAAATAGTATTAATAAAAAGAAAATCCTACGTTCTATGTTGGACTTGACAAAGGGATTCCAGGTCCTTTCAGTATTTCCAGTGGGAGTTATAATTATTTTTGCTGAACTGATGAGTGCAAGTTTTTCCTACAGAGTATTTTCTTTTCAACAAGAAGCAGAGACTACAGTTTAAAATGACCTCCATCTATCCAGATACCTGCTCTTAACTCATCAAACAGTCTGTCTCATTTCTAGGACATTATACATTGTTTCAGACCTCTTTTCACTTTAAGAAATGAAATCATGTCTAATTCCTAGGACCTATATGGTAGAAAAGACAGTCCTACTCCTGGTGTAGACTCCAGTCACAAGAGTCCTTCCTAACTGATTAAGAATTACTAACCATTATTGTTTTGTGATTTTATTATTGTGCAAATATATATCCCATTAGGTATTCATCAACTGGTAATTTAACAGATTTTGGTCTATAAACAGCATGTTTATCCTGGAAAAACTGCCAGCAATTTCATCTTAAAAATTTGCGACGTGGTTCATTTGCCAAAAAAAAAAAAAAAAAAGAAAATTTGTTTTAAGTAAAATGCAACGTTCAATGCATCATATAAAATTCTTTTATGAAAGGCTTTTGGCTTTTTAGCACCATGCCAGAGCAGGTGCAAGGTGATACGTGAAAACTAATTGAATTAGTACATAGAGCAGTACTTAGTGAGCTGCACATGGGTAAACAATAAGGTAAGGAGACCATTAATAAATGCAATAATGGGCCCAGCACTGTAGCTTGTGCCTGTAATCCCTGCACTTTGGGAGGCTGAGGCGGGCAGATCATGAGGTCAGGAGTTCAAGACCAGTCTGGCCAGTATGGTGAAACCTCATCTCTACTAAAAATACAAAAAATTAGCCAGGCATGGTGGTGCGTACCTATAATCCCAGCTACTTGGGAGGCTGAGGTACAAGAATCACTTGAACCCAAGAGGCAGAGGTTGCAGTGAGCCAAGATCGAGCCACTGCACTCCAGCCTGGGCAATAGAGTGAGACTCTGTTTCAAAAAAATAAAACTCAATGATGGTATCAAGAAATTGCAACAGAATACAGAAAATGGTAGTGCAAGGATGCATCTTTGAAAAGCTATGCAAAGCCTCTGGGATTACCCAAATGAAGTCCCATTCCTCACTTTGGTAGTACCTAAAGTTAACAAATCCTGGCTTTTGTCCTTCCTCTCCTGTTCTTCATTTTAATGAGCTAGTTTAAAAAAAAATGGGAGAGATCCAAGATGGCGGATTAGCAACAGCTCAGGAATGTAGCTCTCAGTGAAACCTCAGAGAGCGAGTGGACGCCGCACTTTCAGATGAATTTTTGTTGCCCACAGACCGGGAGATTCCCAGCGGAGGAGCCACACGGGTCGCCAGCGCAACTTTTTTGGCTGGCGCGGCTGTTTTGCCGGCGCCCCGGCACAGCGCTTCTCAGCGCGGAGTATACGGGACGGGGTGCCCTGTGAGTCAGGCCCAGCTGGTCCCATCCCCACAAGGAGAACAACAATTGGAAACGCCGAGGACTGAGAGTTTCACAGCAAGCACAGCCGAACCAGGAAGGTCCAGCTCTCTGGTGAAGGGGTGTCCGCCAAAGGAAAACTAAGAAACAGAAAAAACTTCATCACCAACAAGCCGGACGTCCACTCAGACCCAATCTGAAAGTCGCCAATTACAAAGACGACCGGTGGATAAATCCACAAAAATGGGAAGAAACCAGTGCAAAAAGGCTAAGAACACCTGAAACCAGAATGCCTCTCCTCCTACAGGGGATCGCAGCTCCTCATCAGCAAGAGAACAAGGCATGACGGAGAATGAGTGCAATGAACTGACAGAATCAGGCTTCAGAAGGTGGATAATAAGAAACTTTTGTGAGCTAAAAGAACATGTACTAAGCCAATGCAAAGAAACTAAGAACCTTGAAAGAAGATTTAACAAAATGCTAATGAGAATGGACAACTTAGAAAGGAATATAAATGAATTGATGGAGCTGAAAAACACAACACGAGAACTTCGTGAAGCATGCACAAGTTTCAACAGACGAATTGACCAAGCAGAAGAAAGGATATCAGAGATCCAAGATGAACTCAATGAAATAAAACGAGAAGGCAAGATTAGAGAAAAAAGGGTAAAAAGGAATGAACGAAGTCTCCAAGAAATATGGGACTATGTGAAAAGACCTAAT
>CAUYLG010035907.1:0-24767 GCA_963573385.1 Cacajao melanocephalus
CAGCAATTGCATAGCATTTCACAGGTTTAAATAAAATATTGATTGGCTGCTTGTTTGTTATTTTCATCTCTTATTCCTTCCTGTCTCCATTGTTAAACACAATTATTGGCATAATAGAGGTTTTTAATACCCATTTTTAGACTACATTCTAGCCTGGGCAGTAGAACAAGAATCCTGTTCTCTCTCCCTCTTTTTCTTCCTCTTTCTTTCTCTCATACATTCTTTTTCTTTCTTTCTTTCACTCTCACTTTCTTTCCTCTCTTTTCCTTTCTTTCAAAAAATTAAAAAAAAAAAAAAAAAAAAAAGAAGTTATTATACCAAAAACAGGCACACGTGTGTTTACAGCAGCACAATTCTCAATTGCAAAATCATGGAACTAACCCAAATGCCCATAAATCAATGAGTGGATAAATTGTGTATGTGTGTGTGTGTGTGTGTATATATATATATATATATATATATATATATATTTATATTTGTGTGTATATATATATTTATGTATATATTTATATTTATATTTATACACACATATACATATACATACATATACATATACATATTGTGTGTATATGTGTGTGTGTGTGTGTGTGTGTGTGTGTGTAATTGGAGACTATTATTTTAAGTGAAGTAATTCACGAATGGAAAACCAAACATCATATGTTCTCACTAATATGTGGGAGTTAAGCCATGAGGGTGTAAAGGCATAAGAATAATAGAATGGACTTTAGGGACTTGAGGGGAAGAGTGAAAGGGGCAAGGGATAAAAGACTTACAAATACAGTGATGTGTATACTGCTCGGGTGATGGGTGCACCAAAATCTCACAAATCACCACTGAAGACTTATTCATGTAAGCAAATACTACCTGCACCTCAATGACTTACGGAAAAAAAAAGAAGTTAGAGTATTTAACGAAATAATTCAAGATGTAATTATCTCATTAAAACAATATTAATATTTCATTTATTAAAAATTACACAAGCAAAGATCATTCTA
Organism: Cacajao melanocephalus; assembly: GCA_963573385.1. NCBI lineage: Eukaryota > Metazoa > Chordata > Mammalia > Primates > Pitheciidae > Cacajao > Cacajao melanocephalus. The sequence continues at coordinate 996 of CAUYLG010035907.1, forward strand.
TTTTGGTTGTAGTTATAGTTTCGTAGCCTCTATGCCAAATTTTGACACCTTATGGTATTTGGCAAAGATAAGTATGAAACTGCTTGATCAATAAATGCAAACAAAAATGTATGCTGGCAACTCTTAAGACATTTCTTGTATTACTTTACCAATAATCTTTAAAGCTAGCTATTTATTAAAGATTTTACTTAAGTCACATAAACTTGAAAAAAATCAAAAGTAAAATAAAAAATAAAAGTCCCTACTAAGTAAAATTTAATTTAGGATTCAAGACCTACATAGAATAGCGGTAAATGCTTAACTGGCATTTCAAAGGGTGGAGTAAATGTGTGGGCGGGGGTTGAGTAAGCCTTGTTTCCTAGCTTTTACTGATTTCCATTATGTAAGTATTTCTACCATGATCAATTTCTATCTGTTAATATGATATCAATACATTTATAAAATGTGTGAAAAATTAACAATTGATTCTTGCAAAGCTGATGTAAGTTGGATCCAGCACATACAGTAACTGGATCCTGCTTTGAATTAAACAACTCTATACATACTAAGGCACTGTTTTATATAATGTATATAATTCTGTATATAAATTTTACGTGACCAAATGCAATAAATACATTGTATTTATTTTTTTTTTTGAGACGAAGTCTTGCTCTGTCACCCAGGCTGGAGTGCAGTGGCACGATCTCAGCTCACTGTAACTACCACCTTCTGGGTTCAAGCAATTCTCCTGCCTCAACATCCCAAGCAGCTGGGATTACAGGCATGCATCACCATGCCCAGCTAAATTTTTTTTTTGTATTTTTAGTAGAGACAGGGTTTCACCATCTCGGCCAGGCTGGTCTCGAACTCCTGACCCTGTGATCCGCTCACCTCTGCCTTCTAAAGTCATTGTATTTTTAAAAAATCTTGTTACTGAGTTCAAAACACTGTTATGACTCATTTCATAAAACTTTTTCTGAAAGTCTGCAAGTGCATTGAAAATTTTCTAGATTCATTACAGGTGAAATCTGACACAAATTTTAGTGTCTTAAAAAGATCTCTTCTATTTTAAAAAGTACATTTAAAAAAAAAAGACTTAGAAAAGAATTATAAGGTCCAAATTATTGAGTACAATAACCCCCCAAAATAAACAGTAAGTATTATGGATGTAGATATGTGCAGTTGTAAAAAATACTAAATATAAAATGGATTAAACATGATGACAAAATAAAAATGGGTATTTCCTGTTCAAAATGTAGCCAACTTCTGAGCATATTCATAGAAAGATAAAGCAAATAAAGATATAAAAATTGTGTTAAAAGATAGATGGGGTTATGTTCTAACAAATATATATAGATTAATCCCCTAAATCATAAATTGTCTCTGTAGAGGATAAATAATACCTGGCTTCTGACATAATCACAAATGAAAAATATACTCTCTCCCAGTTTCTGTTCTAATAAAACAAAAGGGTTATTGTCTGAAAGGTACAGAAGGCTTTAAGTCATGCTTAGAGCTTGACTAGAGAAGGTCACTTTTTTAGAGACTGTTATATATTTTTCCTAGCTGTATCCTTAGGCTCCAAAAGCCAAGTGGGGCATGGATGGGAGGATAATAGATTTACAAAAACAGCATTTTCTCTCAGGCTGAGTTCTTACATAAATTGAAGACAAGTAATCTGGCAATAACAATTCTCTCCCCACATTTTCTAAATGTCAAAGGTTCAGAAGCTGGTCCCATAACTTGAAACGCCCCTATTTTCTTTGGCTTTGGCATCTCTGATTCCCGACTTTTGTCTCTATACTACTTAGTATGGCTCATTGTGATTCAGGTATTTCTATGTATTAATTTTTCTTCAGTAGCCACTTCACCACTTAATGGATAATTCAGAAAATTACACTGAATGAAAAATAGTGCCATCCTCTGTCTTCAGTGTCTTGCAGAGATTCTAATGGCTCTTTTATTCTTTTTCATTCCATACATAACTGTTTTTCTCATAAGTAGTCGATGAAAAGGAGGGTTGGGGGAGGCATACCTAAGGAAACTGAGTGGTATGGTTCTGTACAGTCCTCTCATCTCAAATTTCTTTTAACAGACAAATCTTTGCTTTAGTCCTAAGCTTGCAGCCATTACATTTTTCTTTTACGGTAAACTTCTGCTCATAACCACTTCAACTTATTATTTATTTATTCAGTAACTTTCTACTGAGGATCTACTATCTTAGGCACTGTCTTGACACAGCATGCTAGAACCCATCTATCATACTTATATCCATAGGAAATGAGACTGTAGTATGCTACAAGAGAAATAATGTGGCTACAAGAGACATAATGTGGCTACAAGATTAATGATAGCCATAAAACCCACTCAAACCTCTAACAGGGCCTACACTATGGGCCAACTGGCAGTGTGATCCAACCTGGACTAAGGATTTCCTACTCTGGCTTACAGATTTCCAGGAAACAAGACCACCCCAGCAGAGAAATAACTTTCATGAGCCTTAAAATAGAGCTTACCTGTACAAAAATGGCTTAAAATCCCTTATTAAATAAATACATACCTGACAACTGAACCAGACTACATACAGGTATAGGAAAGGGAAAAGAATCCCTAACTCTGAAAATTGCCTGTGGATGGAGACCTTCTCAGCCAGGTGACCCCCGACTGAATGTAACTGATGACAATGATCTACTGCCATTTATCTGTTTTGTAAAAGCACTGCAAGGATAAACTGTCTGAACAATGGACTGTGCCTAAGACTCATCTTTGGTGCAAATCAGACCAAATCAGAAAAGTTGTTCCCAGGGAAGCTGGCTAACTGAGACCATCTGAGAGCCCCAAATATGGCATAGATCCTAGAATTTACATTGACCAACACAACGTTCAGTTTTGGATGTGCACATATCTTATACGGGTGGACTTGAAAATAACCTCTGCATATGATAACATAGAGACATGACGGTCCATTATGTAAGGAAACAAAGTATTAGAGATATTATTAGTATTGTTTTTATTTCAATAACGAGAAAAGTTAAAATTTATTTCTAATTTATATAGAAATTAATACCAGCATCTTTACTCAGACACAGGGCGCATAGTTCTTGAAATTTCTTGAGGTAAATGTGGTCTTAAAATTCTGAGGAGAAAATTGTGCCACCTGTTTTTTAGTAAATTTTTTTTAGCATCCATGGTAGTCAAAAGTTTAAGATTGCCCCTAACACTGCTGCCTACCTGGCATATATGCTTCAGATAATTCCTCCCCTTGAATGTGGGCGAAACCTCTGAATAAAATGGGTATCATTCTTGTGATTGGACTTCTAAAAAATTGATGCTTAATTAATAGAAAGAGAGCTAGGTAGGTCGGGTCCACTTAGCTGTGCACTTTAAAAGGGTTTAAGCCTTTCCTGAAAAAATAAATTCAAAATCTGAGAGGTCATATGAAAGTGCCAAAAGGCAAGAAACTGCAGTTGCCCTCTATGAGTTGAGAATCCTCAACTGACAGCAAGAGAATAGTACACTCAGTCCTACAACAACAAGGAACAAATATTTTGCTATTGTTTGAAATTTAATTGTCCCTACTTAAAGGATTAATGGATTAAGTAATCTTGTTTTAACTGAAATATTCTTCACAAAATAAATGGATGATTTAAAACTACTCCTGCAAAGAAACTGTGAATTAAAGACAGAATTTTTTATACAACTGTTAGCAAAGAAGATAAAAATAAAAACACTGAAAATTATTGGTCTTTGTTACCACATGAAAATTTAAAATAACTATAATCATGTATTATAAAAATTAATAAAAAGTATGCAATATTTTCAAATATATTGTTGAAACAGATGTAAATCCACTATGTTAATGAAAGAATTACCTTTGTAATAAATAAATGAATAATAAATAAATAAAATCTTCCAAAGTTTTATGTTGTGCCTTAAGATGTTAGCTAGTCGCTTTATGAAAACGTTTAAAAGATGAGTACTCAGAAAATCATAATCCTATTATGATGGGAGTTTTCACAATTAAATTGGCACAAATGGCTGAACTGTGATCAAAGGAATGATAGTAAAACTGAAATGGTTTCAGCCCAACTGGGTATGAGCAGATATGCCTTCTCTGACGTCTCACTCTTGCTAATTATCTATTGCTGCACAACAAATCACCTCCAAATGTAATGACACAAAACAACAATTTTATTTACAGACTCTCACAGAGTCTATAGATTAGAAATGTGAACAGAGAATTGAGGGATGACTTGTCTCTGCTTCAAAATATCTGTGTCTTCAGATGGCAAGACTTAAAGACTGGAGATGACTATGTAGCTGAGCTCTTATTATCTGAAGGCTCCTTCATTTCCTTATCTGGCTATTACTAACAATAATGTCAGAACTCAGCTGAAACTCTGTAATAGAACACCAGCATGTTATTGCTCCTTGTCCAGGCTTCTTCACAGCACAGGTTAGAGCACCCCAAAAGAAACAGACCTAATCTCAAAAGTCACATTGTATCACTTCTTTCATCCTCATAAGCATGCCCAAATTCAAGGGAAAAAATTGTACTAGTCAGTTTTGTGTTTTTATAAAGGAATGTTGAGGCTGAGTAATTTATAAGGAAAAGAGATCTATTTGGCTCACAGTTTGGCAGCCTGTACAAAAAGCATGGCAGTAGGATTTCCATCTGCTGAAGACTTCAGGGAGCTTCCACTCATGGTAGAAGGCAAAGGAGAGTAAGCATCACATGGCAAGAAGTAGAAAATAAAAGAAAGAAGGAGATAACAGGCTTCTTTTTAACAATAAAATCTTGCAGAAATTTATAAAATAAGAACTCACTCATTACCAGAAGGATGGCACCAAGCCATTATTTAGGGATCTGCCTTCAGGATTTAAACACCTCCAACCAGGTCCACCTCCAACATTGGGGACTAAATTTCGATATGAGATTTGGATAGGACAAATATCCAACTATATCAATATCCATTAAACAACAACTTGAAAGTCTTTGAAACACAGAGATGAAGGCATTTGTTGAAATGACCAGATATAGTGGTTGAAGAAAAGAAGCAAAAGGACACAAACATTTTGATCTAAGTACTTGGAGACATTTTTTTGCTATAAAGTGAAATGTGTAAGACTAAAGAAGATGCCAGTTTGGAATGTACAGAGAGAGCAGAAGTTTCATTTGAGTCTTCAAATTTAGAATTTCTATTACATGTTTCTATTACATATTCTATTATACACACATATTCATATATACATATACATATGCATGTACATATATATGTATATACAAATGGGTATATATGTATATATGAATATGTATATATGAATGTATGTATGAGTATGTGTGTGTATATATATATATTTATATTTGTATTTTTGTTTGTGGGCAGATAGATCTTGATTTTGTATATATGAATATGTGTGTGTATATATATATATATTTATATATATATACATTCTTGTTTGCAGGCAGATAGATAGATCTTGATTTAAGAGATCTGGGTTGGAGCTATACATTGAGCAGTCATGACCATAAATGACATTTAAAGACATGCTACTAGATGAGCTTACTAAAAAGCAGTGTATAAACAAAAGAAAGAAGAGGTATAAGAATACAACACTGGGGCATTCCAATATTTAGAAGTTTGAGAGATCAAAAGTTTCAATGAAAGAGAGTGAGAAAGCATAGCATGTGTCCTCTCCCAGAAATAAAATAAAGAAAATGTTTCAAGGAGGAGAGGTTAATCAATCGTGCCCTATGTTGTGGCTAGATTAAGTAAAAATGACCTGGGGTTTAACAATTTCAAGGTCATTGGTGACTCTGAGAAAAGAAATTCCAGTGGTTTGGTAGGATCAGAAATCTAATTGGAATTGGCTTAAGAAAGGTTAAAAAAAAATTGTAAATAGTACATGAATACCATACTTTTTAAAGAAGTTTTTCATTAAAAGAAAAATAAATGCGTGGGGGTAAGTACTTGAATGGGAAAGTAAGTTAAGGACTCAATAGCATAGAGTAATGTATGAGTTCACAACTTAATTAATTTTATCAAATAAAACCTTAAAACATGATCTACTAATCACTACATTTTGAAATAAAAGAAGGGTAGTAATAATCAACAGCATTTGTATCATACAGTAACAGCTGATGATCTGATAATCTTGTGGCAAAGTTTTTAAAACACTTATTGCATACATGATGAATTATGCATTTCCAAATTTGCTGACCTTTTCTCTGACAACACTAACTGTCAGTAATTTGCTACATAGCTGTATTTTAAGAAAATAAACACAATCTGTCCCTGCAGGGTAAAGGTGACATTTTAACACCAAAGGAGAAAGCAACTCTTTTTGAAATTGCTCCCACTGAATAATTTTCCTCCAAGGGTGAGTACAGACCATTCTCCAATTCCCATGATACACATGGATAGCAGTTGTTAACAGTTAACAGGACTTTACTAAAGACGTGTAGAAAAAAAACAGTTATAACTGCTACATGTAATCTATACCTTATCCAAGATCTCAATATTTTATATCCTAGCTTTCAAGGACCCAGAAGGCAGACAGCTCATCTCACCCGACATACTCCCCATTGAAAATACTACAGGTCTTTACATGCCTTGGAGTCCCTCTGGGACAAACTTACCACAGATCCAGAGGGAAAAAAGCGTTTCTCACTCAACTGAGCTTCAGATCTTCCCTAATTCTGACCAAAGAAAAACAAAAACACTATTTAATTCATTCCCAGAATGAAAGAAGGGAAATGTCCATTTCCTTCATTATGAGTCTATAGTCTGATTCTATTACAGAAATATGAAAATTGCAAAAAAGTTTGGCACTTGTACATTTTTTAAAGTTCCAAGTTCATTCAATTTATTTATGTATACAAAAATTTGTATCACTATCTTGGTGAATGACTACAGCCTGCCATAGAGCCAAATAAAGTATTAATAAAACAAGATTTTCCTGGCAATAAATTTCAGTTTTCTTTCAAATCTGCTGACATCTAGAACTTCATTTTCCAAATCAGGGTATAAGTAGAGCATTAAGTTCTAAAATGAAGTTCTTGTAATCTTTGCAATATAACACATCGGTTATAAGAAGGACATTGAAGTCAGTCATATTTGAAATAAAATCCTGATCTCTTCATATATAGCCTTTACCTCTCTACTCATCATCTTCCTCACCTTTAATATTGTTATAATACTACCTATATCACAAGCTCTTGATAAGGATACATTAGAAATATTATTTGGACACTTAGAATAGGATGTAGCACATAGTAAATAATCAATAAATATTATCTACTATTGTTAATGCTGTTGTTATCAACATTGCCGGCTGTCCTCTAAGCAAGTCAGGCCTTTTACTGTTTTTTCCTAAAGAGTGTCTGCTAACGGCAAAAGAGAGTAATTTTTTTTTTTCTATATGAATGTGAAGCCTAACACAAACCTGCTGTCCTTAGTTTCATTCACTTGCAGTCATGCCATTAGTGAGTTCTCATTTTACAGCTTTTTAAAAATTACACTAATTATATCTCCTATATCTTTTTGATATATTGATACACATCTTCCAACTCCCTCATCAAATACACTATTTTATTTCCTCCAAACGTTTAAGTAAACATAATATTTCAGGAGGACAAAATGTATTTGTCTGTTTTCAAATTACTATAAAGACTGCCCAAGACTGAGTAATTTATAAAGGGAAGAAGTTTAATTGAGTCATAGTTCAGTTTGTTTGGGGAGGCCTCAGAAAACTTAAAATCATGATGGAAAACAAAGAGGAAGCAAGGCACCTTTTTCACAAGGACACAGGAAGAAGAATAAACGTAGGAAGAACTACCAAACACTTACAAAACAAACTGTCTTATCTCATGAAAACTCACTATCAGGAGGTCAGCAAGAGGAAAACTGCCCCTATGATCCAATTAGCTCTACCTGGTCAGTCTCTCCCTTGACACATGGGGATTATGGGGATTATAATTCAAGGTGAAATTTGAGTGGGGTCACAAAGCCTAACGATATTACAGACCATGCTTATGTGTCACACAGCTTTATTCCCAAGTGTTTCCACACATTTTCTTTGAGAAGCAGAATCCCCTTGATAAAGTGTGCTCATTTCCACATGGCACCAAAGCCCCACATTCAGCCACCAAGTTACTTTGCTGGCCTCATGCTCTGATATGTTCCCTCTCTTATATGACTTTTCAATAGTGCCAAATTACCTATTTATCCTTAACTCTGTTCTTTTTCTTGCCTCCATACCTTTGCTCCTGCTGGTTCTTCTGCCTAGAATATCTATTATATGGTTTACGTGGTAAAGTCAACCCTACAGTAAAAGCAACTCTCACTCTGAATCTAATCCTGCCTTATAAGAACAAGATGGCTGTTCTTTATCTTTTTTCTTTAATTTTTATTTTCCCTATAGTCACTGACTAAAGTGGCTCTTCTTAATACAGGAAGTCCCCTTTCCTTTTCTATCTGGTTTTTTAAATATTACCTGTGATTATTTACTATAAAACTTACATTACTACATAATACATAATATAGAATATAAAATTAACTGTACAGAATTATCAAGAAAGGGAGAGATATATTAATTTTCTTGGGCTGCTATAACAAATTAGAAGAAACTTAGTGGGTTAAAACAACAGAAATATATTTTCTCAAATTTCCAGAGTCAGATGTCTGAAATCAAGGTTTCAGCAGGATGATTCTTCCTCTGGCAGCTTTAAGACAGAATCCTTACTCGCCTCTTCTGGTGGCTCTAGGTGTTCTTTGGTTTAGGACTGCATACTTCTATTCTCTGCCTCCATTCTCACACCTTTCACCTTTGTACATATATCTCCTCTGTGTGTCTCTTACAAAGATATTAATACATTAGATTTAAAATCGACCTGTGTAAGCTGGGAAAATTTCACCTTAATAACCTTAATTTAATTACATATGTAAACATCAATTTTTCTCTAAATAAAGTTACATTCATAGATTCCAAGGGTTAGGTTATGGACATATTGTTTGGGGCCCACCATTCAATCTACTATAGGGGACACAGTGACTCCATCTGTTCTAATTAATCTGGTTCTCAAAGAGTGACATGAAGCTTTTAATAGATTGCAGACTATACTCATGAGGAGTCGCGGCTATCACTAAGAATCTTTTGACTTGACTGGTAGTCTGTTATAATAAAAATAAATTTTAATAAAAAATATTAACATATTTTAAATGTCAAGATAATGAGAAATTCAGAAACTACTAAAGAAGCTTTAGAAATAAAAATTTTATGTAAATTTTAAGTTGCCTGAAAAATACTAACTCAAGAAGAGATAATGGTGATAAAGTTTAACTTCCGAAAAAAAGAGATGTGTATATACAAACATGTACTCTCGTTCTCAGAATTGAAGCTTAGGATTCATGTGTTGTGCTGTATTTCACCTTTCCTTTATGCCAAGATGGCATAAAGAAGTCATGAATCTTAGAAGTTGCCGCATCATCTCAACGGCCACTTTCAGGACCCAGAAAAGATTTGTCATTCAAGGAGCCTGGCAAAGCAGGGGTTTGATTCCTGTGTTTGCACTGCCTTTACAACTATCCTCAGCATGATTGCTTGATTAGATTTTCAGATTAAATATGCAAAGTAAGGAGCAGCAGGAGAAGCTTTAAATGAGTGGTTTTGTGGTTTTTATTTATTTGCCCTTTTTGTTTTTTTCAAGGGTTTGATTGTCGTCAAAAAAAATCTCTACGGCAATATCCATTCGATAATTAGCCCCTGTCCCTGAAGGTACAAGTAGAATAGTTCAAACTTTGAGCAGGAAAGCCATGTCTGTTTTGGTTTGACTTAGAATGAACCAATAACTGTCTTTTGAAAATCTTAGTAAGTGTAACAAATAGAATTGGAGTGGGGAGAAGAGGAGAGAATGAGGTGGGAGGAATAAATACGGCTAAAAAATAAGTTAGATATTCTAATGTACAGGACATATACAATTACCACAGAGAAGTATCAAGGGGACATTGAAAATAAAGCAACATATGTCACCACAGTTTATTTAAAAGTCAGAACTTTAACTTGCAGAGTCTATGTGGATCAGGTATAATTAATCTGCTTTATGTGAAATAAGAACATAGAGTACCAACAGAGATAGACTAATAGAGAGTGAGAGCAATAAAAGGAAGATGTGATTCTGTTGGGAATAACTGCTCTAATTCTCCTCCAGTCATTGCAGTAGTAAAGAAAAATCTGACTTTCTAACCAGCATCTGAATCTGCTAATTAGCGACATAATTCTGGCCTGATGTTCATTGCCCCAGTAATGGCTTTTCTCCATTAACTCTCAATATAGGCAAGCAAGCATGAGGTATGGAAACATCCTAAGTAATTTCTACGGTTTCAGTATTTTTGGTCTGAAAGTGTATACTGCTATTGATGATTTAAAAAGAAAATAAAACACAAGAAAATACCTCCAGTCAACAGGCAGAGAATTATAGTTGAAGGTAAAAGAGGTAATAAAAGAGTGAGTGATTTTATTTATAGACTTGACTGGTTGACTAGCATCCAATTATGGGACCTGTTTCCAGTTTGTCCTTTGTAAAAATAATTGGTGCCATATAAAGATCTGTTCTAATAAATAGATCTCCTCATGATGCAGAAGAATGATAGTGTGGACTGGCAGCATAATTTAATACAGTTAGTAATAGATGTGGACACCATCAGCTGCAGCATTTTTAAGACATATTATACTTAGAATGACTGCTCAGCCTGGATAAGAAGTGCAAAAAGTAAATGGAGTGGCAGTTTGTAGTGTTGTGGGTCCAACTGAGCTAATTAATTAGGCTGCACTTCTGCATTAGCGGTGTCCTGACAGAGTGCAATGGAGCTGGGCTTAAAGAGGTAGGTTTTGAAGGAAGTCCACATCCAGACAATAGACAGCTTACTGAATACAGCTCAATGGATGAAACAATAATTTGAGGTTTTTTGTTTCTAAAGAAAAAAGCAAATATAAAGGGATCTGTCCATGTCATACTGCCATTTTGCTAAAAAGTATAAGCTTGTGATACAGCAAATGGCATAATGATATCCTCACATAGTGGTAAATAAATGAAAGCAATCAAGGTAACTGGTCTCTATTGCACTGGTTCTCATATTTAGAGGCATATTGGAATCACCTGGAAAAAAATTAAAACTACAGATACCTGAAGCCTTTCTCAAGGATTCTGATCTAATTGGTCTGCTTGAAGTCTGTCCATAGGGATTAATTTTTTTTTAATCTCCTGAGGTAATCCTAATGTGTAGCCAAGGTTGAAAACTACTATTCTATTATATTCTGACATCTTACCCAATGAATTGTATCTAACTCTGACTACATGTTAAAATCACTTGAAAAACTTCAAAAACAAATCAGATTTTCATTGAGTTAAAGCCTGAATATTGGAAGTATGCAAAGCTACAATTAATTTATTGAAAAGACACAGAACAAAGTATAGGTATACACCAAGAACCTCACTTAGTACCAAGGAAATACAAATAAGACTACAACATTTTATCAAGAAATGTAGCTGTATTGAAAGAAATTTATAGTTTAAAGGTATTTATAACTGCCGAATGGATTGAATATTGTAGGCTTAACTTTGCCCCCTTGACTGTGAACTATTTCCTTGGAAGTATTCGAAAAACAGTGAAAAACTACTTGAGAAACTGCATTATGATCATGTGTTTTTCAGAGTACAGTATGAAGAAAAATTGAGGAACTCAAATTCTTTTTAATGTCTTTAGCAATAAGGCTTTGTGGGGTAGGGAATGCCATTTATTCATCTGCTATACTCATTGCATGTGATTGAATGGCTATTTATCATCTTCATAGAATAAATATTAGACTTTTTAAAAAAGATAATGTGTTATTTTTCTCTGGCAACTTACAAATTAGAGAGAAAAAAAGGAGCAAGGAAAATATAGAGTAGGACATAAAGAAATCTGAGACTTTGAAATAGCATTTTCTGAAACTTTGGGAAAGTTATTTGATTTTAGATTTATAAATTAAGAAAATAAAGTTTGCCCAAACTGTCACAAAATTTTGTTGTAGATCAAACCAGCTCAATCAAATAAGATAATGGATATTAAAATGTTTTGAAATAGAACAAGCTTTACAAATGTATTTTTTATTATTACTATGGAAATGGTAATAAATCAAACTCCTTCAGTTGCTGAAGAGAAAGAGATGACAAACATAAAATATCTGTGTTGTTTAGTCATGACACCTTTCCATTTCAAAATACTTTCATAACTTTTTACGTTTACTAACATTACTATATATTTTATATTTACTACACATTATCTTTAAATGATTTTCTGATGATATGATGGAGCCTTAAGCTTAGGATAATCAAATTAATTCAACAAATGATTATTAAATAAGTGAAATATTTTTTCATCAAAAACTAGGAATACATAAATAAAAAATTTCTCCCCTTCAGTGGCATACTCTTGTTGTGTTGAGATATAAATATAGATATGAACAATGTCTATCTATTTTTATCTACATCCTTCAACCTGCTTATCCATGTATCTGTCATCTATCAGTCTATCCATTGTTAAAATATGAAAATTCAGAAAGTGGTATGAATTAAAGGACTAAGGATCTAGAGGAGACAAACATTCCACAAGAGGTGACCATCACAGATACAAAGACATTTAAGTTCTTGTGATGAATAAGTGGGAATTTGCCAGAAAGAAAGAATAATCTCTTAAAAAAAAAAAAAAAAAAAAAAGCAAGAGAAAATACTGAGAATGAAATGCACAGTCTGTCTACATTGTCACAATCGTCAACTTGAAAATGTCTTCAGTACAGGTAATCTTAGATATACTGTGTGGGTTTATCAGAGCATCTTTCTTTTGGGCTGCTTCTTCCATGTCATGCATTTTTATCCATTTTAAAACATTTATTGCCTCAGTGTTGAAGTCAATTATACATGCTTTTTGGATTGTTGTCCCAATATTTGACTAAATATTCCAATACACTTTTAGGTCAAGTGTTTTGGTAATAACCTATTGAATTTTATCTTGAGCTCAACTCTGCCCATCTGGGAAACAATTTTGAGTATGTATGTGATATAATTTGGGAGTCTGAATGACAGAATTTGAATGTAATGTCTTCTCAAATGATAATTCATTAACATAAACACATAGAGAGACGTATATGAGTTTGATTTTAGGAAATTATAATTACAACTTTTCTACATATATGAATGTATGATTTAGTGAATTTTTACAAATTTTCCAGAATTCAGTCAAAAGGCTCTGACATACCTGCAAATCACATGCTCACTCTATTTCAATGTCAGAAGATGTTTTTCCTTTCACTGGGATTTTGATTTGAGGTAGTGACAGCAGCATTTCATCAATGTGTTGTCTCCTTAGATTCCTGTGAGACTACAGTTTCTCATACCTTGAAGATTGTATATGTAAAAAAGTGTAGAAAGAGGCAAAGGGAAGATAAAAATATAAAAACAAATCAGAAATACATGTATTTATATATTTTATTTTTATCTCAAATTAATTTTATGTTGTCTTTTTCTAATGATTTATTGGGTACACCCATACTTGACAAAAATAAGAACTGTAAAATACTGTTGGAAAGTGCCCTTTTTAATAGGTAATAAATAGATTAATCCTATGCATATTATTTTATACAGCTTAGAAAAATTGGTTGCAGCAACTAGAACTGTTCAATATTTAAAAAATATAAACTATAACTAGAGAGACATTTATAGGCTACCCATTTTTCTTTAAATTGCTTCTTTTAACTTAGAAAATATTTGCACATATCAAAATGTTTTCTAATAAAACGCAGCATTTTCTCTCTGTAACCTCTCCATGCCTAGTCTCAAACTCTGGTTATATAATTTTTTCAACATTTCTTTTATTTCATTTTTAAAAGACTTTTTTTACCTGTCTAGATGATTTTCTTATGCTGCTATTTTATGCTTTATCCAATCTAGACATAACATATTTTTTATGAGAATAAATTTATTTTCATAACTCTTTTACCCTACACCCTAATTACTTCACTACTCTCTAACAATCTATTTTTTAAAACTTGTCTATTTCTTTTGTATTATTATTATCATTGAATTATCATATGATGTACCAGTGGGAACAAAGTCCAGTGCCAGAAGCAGTAGTGGATGTAGCTGTGGCCTAGTGCCTAGTGGCTGTGAAAAATATTTCTCAATGCTTCTGTGCTTGACTATACTGTGGTTCTAGAGCCCTAGGCTTTGTGCACACATTCCAAGCTGGTTTCTTATTTCAACAGTTCTGTAAGCTACCAAATATTGTTTCAGTAAATTTGTTTACTTTGCTCAAATTATTCATGGTGATTGGTATTTGAAATATTGTTTATCATACCATGTTAGTATACTCTTACAATTATATATAAATATTACTAGTTGCATTTTTTTCAAAAATATTTTAAAATTAGTTTTTTAAAATATTCAATCTCTCATTTCTAGCTGACTGAACAGTATTTATTCTACAGAGAAGTTCAGTCTTGGCATTCCAAACAGTGAAAAGAGAAAACGATCAGTTGTTCAGCCTTCATAATAGTTCAGCTGAGATATAATAATATAAGTGTAAGTTAGAAATTAAGAATGTAGGAGCATAGAGCAGAACTTTGAGGACAGGAAAAAAATGGAAGGAAAAGAAGAAGGTCGGCCATAAAGAGTGAAAATAAACTAGGGGGACATGGTTTGTGAAGAATATAGAGGATTATAATAATGAAAAAGAGGTCATATGTGATAATTCTCAGGCTATTTAAAGAATGTAAGATGTTGGAAGAAATTATAGCATTTAGTAACAAACATATCCTTTGTTAGCTTTAAGAAAGGAGATTACAAATAAATGTGGTATCAAAAGTCAGATTGTGGAAATCATGAGGCATATAGTATAAAGGTATTGTGGGGAATAACCCTGTTATGCCAATAATAATTTTAATAGTGTGCTGTAGAGTTAGGCAGAACCCTATCTAATCCCAATGTCATCATTTACTTGTGACAGTGGGTAAATGAAGTAATCCTTAACCCTGTACACTTTAATTATTTCATCAATAAAACTGGAAATATTATATTTGCTACAAAATGTGGTTGTTATGCTTTCAATAAACACTAATCTCTATCTCTTTAAATGAAGTGACTGACAGGACTTATGACTAAGAATGATATATATATGTGTGTATATATATACACATATGTATACATATATATATACACACATATAAACACATATATACACATATGTATACACATATATACACACACATATATGTATATATATATACACACATATATATATATCATTCTTAGTCATATATACATAGGCATGCATGTTTACTTACTTATGAGAAGCTACATTTTGTGGATAGATTGAAAAAAATCCCCACAGTCCTTACAAGTGAGAGAACAGATATAGTGAAGAGGAAAGAAACAGAATAAGGTAGAAAAGCATGGGGGGTGGAAATTGATGGAGCAAGGTGGATGTGAAATTGATGCAGCAAAGTGGTGAGTGTGAAATTTTAGAATCAGTAAAAGCTAAAATAAACCTGTTTCCTTCTGGTTCAGGGGAAAAGACAGACAAATTTGTCAAGACAAAATACATGTGAAGTAAAAAATAAATAATCTTAGGAGGCTCAAATTAAATAGCTTCTACCTCAGAAAATAAAGAAATAATACCAACAATAATAATAAAAGAATGGGGGAAGAGTTGGATGAATGAATATACTGAAGATGTCTGTGTTTGGTGATGTAAGAAGAAATAAGAGCATTGATGAAGACAAAAACATTCTAAAGAATATAGTATTATGTAGCAGGAGAATCAATTATCTTTTAAATAATTTTGACACATCAAGCATATTTTAGTAGTGTGGACTTAGCTACACTCACAGTACAATATTATAGAAATAGCAAAATTTGGAAGCTCTAATAAATGTTCACTGGTTCCAGAATATACTTTGGACATTAGTATGTTGATTCAGTTCTTAGTGCAATTTTTTTTTAAACTAATTGCGGAAAGTTAAATGTAGCAGCATTTTTAAGATGATCTGACTGAGTGAAGGTTGTTCTTAATTAAAGTTTCTTAGATGATAAAAAAAATCTGTTTATCAAGTTACGCTTATCATAATAAAATATGTGTAAGCATTACTAACAGGAAGTGTAAAAGTCAAGAGTTCTATTTCATTGCTTTATTCCCAGTGGTAATATACATTTTCAAGTAGTGAATCTCTGGAGGACATTAATTTAGAAATATTAATTCCAATTTCTCTTTATCACATTAAACAACATCAGCTATATTGATTTGGTTACTGATTTGTCTCTCACATGTCATTGATAGTCTGAATAGCAACAAACAGAAAGAGCAAGAGGGACTTGTGAACTCACTGTCATATGCACTTAATAAAAATATGGACAATGAGATAAGAGCCTTCAAAATTCATTCTTATCTCTTTGTCTGCTTGTCTATTATTTGATTTCTTCCCTTACGTTTTACCTTTTTAGGTGGATGCATTTCTTCATACTCCTGAATTTTTGTTGTTATTGAAGAAGGCTGCTCCTAATTGAAAGAATTCCAGTGATTAATGAAAATAAAGACCAACAGAATTTTCAATGTAATTTATAGTTGTCTAGCCTGTACTTTTTAAAAATCACATTGTATGTTTCAAGTTTTCTTTTTTCTGTTTTCTTTAGTCATGGCCTTGCAATAAGGGTTTTTAAAAAAGGTTTCTTCAGTTATTTTAATACATCACTCAGATATAAAAGCACATTTTCAGCTACTTACTTTTGGAATGTCCATTTTACAGCATTTTCTCAACCAGGTGTACAAATAAGAGAAAACAGGTGTTGGAATACTTAGTTCCATTTTATACTCTATCTTCTGATTGTTGAACCTTGAAATATGGAGTACCACTACCTGATTAAAGAGGAAGATAAAAGGCAGTTTAATATATCCTTTGTCACACTGGTATCTTTTAAATTAGCAGTCTTATAAAGGATATTTATTATCCTCCTCTGGTATGTTTCTGCTCTCTAGCTATTCTTCAGATGTGACCATGCAAAGGCTTCAGGATTTCCAATACTCCAGAAGATTTTGAATTAACACCTCTTAATTTATTTAGAATATATAATTTTGTAGAAAACCAAGACTCTAGGGTCTTATTAGTAGCAAAGCTCTGAGGAAGAGGGAGTACTAAATAAGGTTGAAGCACAGGGTAATGTGTGGGGTGGAATAACTGGTTTTGTCTCAGCCCATTTTAGACAGTGGCATTGGGATCAGTGATATTATAGGTGTTTGCATCACTTTACACCTTTTCACTGTGATTGTGTTACTAGTAATTATTCTCAATAAATTTAAGATTACAATTTAAATAACAAATGGTACATCAATTTGATTTTAATTCCCATTCATTTGCTTATAAACAACATTGATTTTCATACCATATTTATTATTAGACTAATAGATTTCTTATTTTGTTAATTAGCTGCTTATTTTGGTTATTGTTTTGTACTTTAGCATTTTTCATAGCAATGTGTGTCAGCTTTTTATATATATTACAATTGTCAACTCTTTCCCTGTTTTTTTTTTTTTCCTCAGGATGACTACTTCAGTGGGTACATTCCAATCATGTCTCTTTCAAAGTTATATTTTACACTTTCATTTTGAATTTTTCAATAACTTTGTTAGAATATTTCCCTATAGTACAAAAATTTCATAAACACCTTTTAGCTATTTCAAGCTTAATTTTTAACTTTATAAAACATTCATGATTTAGTTTTGTGAATGTGTTTAAATTGTCATAGCATGATTCATTGGATATTTTTCATGCTTCATACGTACTGACAAATACCTCTTTCTCTTAAGTTACATACTTGTTTATAGTAGAATAATCTACCTGTTGACCCTCTGAACTTTATATTTTCAATCTACATTGTAGTAAAATAATTTTTCCTATGTTACTTATATATTTAGATTTTAGGATATGTTTTTGTCTTCTTGCTATTTTGTGTTATTGTGAACAGGGTTGTTCCTCTTCTCTTTACTCCCATCTAACATCAGGAGAAAATAAATCCTGTAGCTTTCATAAGCTTCAGAGAGTAGTGGATTTCTGCCTGAGTCTGTAGTTCTTACAATAAGATTGTTTCCTTACTACATGAGCTGAGGAGATGGTAGAGAGAGAAGCAGAGTAGTGTACTGCCAGTACACTGTTCATGCAAGAAGGATAACTGAAATCTAGTATCTGATATGCTAATTTGCCATTTACAATTTTCATAATCATTTATCCAGACTCTCTTTAAAATAAAATAATTGGCATAAATGTGTATTATTTTTTCTTCCATTTTTTCTTTTTTCTTCTATCTAATTAATTTTTTAAATCTTCTCTACCTTTAATTTTATTCCTAAAGAAAGGTGGTTATACAATATTGGATAAGATAATATATGCCATTGAAGTCACTCCCCCAACCAATGCAGGAGTCTAAACAACAATCTCCCCGATAACAACTTTTCCTCCAGCTGCTAATGGCTACCTCTTTCTCTGTGAAAGGCTTACATTCCAATCACAACTTTGAATGACACTGCTATGAAGAAAGCTTTTCTACATATGTATTCTGTTGAATTAAAAATCCTAAAAAGGAAACAGGTCAAATGTGATATCATTAACTTTAATCACTTCAATATGTGTTAGCGGATTTAAGAGAATCTAAGAAAATATGCTAGACCTACATGGATCTTGGATAAGAAAGCTGTTCAAACTGTATTTTAGTGCCAAGGAGCAAAGGAAAGGTAATTACTATAAAACGGGCAATTAAAATATGTACCTCTCTAGGTGAAATTGTATGGCATGATTCATCTAATTCATTAAAAATATAAATGTATGGATTTAATTTATTTTCTAATTAAACATCCACTTTTGTTTTAAATTCCAGCATCTCAAGAGTCACTTCTACCTCCAGGCTGTCAGATCATCCAAAATTAATACAAATTATCGCTGTAACTTTTAACTTTTATCTCATATCTTAGGTCTCCGAGACATTTGTTACATTTAAATATGCCCAAAATAATTAAAAGTGCATGTAATAGTATAGCAGATAAAACAAGCTATAAAGTTCTATATAGCTCTTTCCAATCTGTTAAATAAAATCTGTTTCATTTTCTGGTTGAGGCCATTAATTCTATGAGAGAAGATGGGTTTAAGTACCAAATGCTAGGTAAGGAAATGTGCACAAGTTGGCATGTGTGCATGTTTATTTCCTACAACTGAAACAGGTAAGTCATCTGGAAAGTTTTACAGCTGTACTATAAGCTGTGACCCTCATGGCAATTCCTGCTCTGAAACTGGGAGTAAATTTCTAACCAGTAACACGTAATCATACATTCCAAGAGGTAGAATTGTTTTTCATCTCGTTAGATTTCTTGGTCAACTCGAAAGAGTTTAAATGTGTTTTGAAGCTATAAAACAACTGAAACTTCTAACCTGTGATTGGACTCCACAGGCTAAAGAGAAAAAGATACAGTTGATAATGTTGTGTTGCCAGAAGAAAAGCACAGGGTAAGTGAACTATAGTGATTCAGTATTCAGCTGTGATACACAGCACACAGGAAAATTTTCACCACACTTTAAAGCCCAGGTAGTATTACTGGTCGGCTCACTGAAGCTGCTTATGCTAAGGAAAAGCAAACATATTTTTACTGTGCCCTAGTCCTTTCATCGGTCCTAAATAATTATAATCATGTCTTCTTGGATAAGATAGACTCGAAGGAAACATACTCACACATTTAGTTCTCAGCAAGTCTTTAAAACTAAAAAGATCAAATCTTTAAAACTAAAAAGCTCAAGGACTCTTTAGACCTTATGTGATTAAAAAACCTCCCCCAAACTAATGCTTTACAGGGTCTCAATATGAGCTGGGAAAATTAAATCCTTATGAAATCTTACAAGGGGAAGTATGTTAGTTCCCTATTGCTGCTGAAACATCACCACAAGTCTTATGGCTTGCAAATTTATTGTCTTACAGTTCTGGAGGTCAAAGTATCAAACCTGTTTTGGCTAAAATCAAGGTATTTGTCAGGGCTGCACTCCTGGAGGCTCTAGGGAAGAACCACTTATTCCATTTTTCAGCTTTTACAGGCCACCCACGTTTTCTGACACCTGGTTATGCTGCATCTTTGCAGTTAGCATGCCAGGACAAATATTCCAACTTCTGCTTCCATTGTCACATCTTCTCTGACTCTGCCTCTTCCGTGTACCTCTTTAATATAAAAGGAAGGCTCTTGTGATATACACTTGTTCCCATCAGATAATCCAGGATAATTTTCCCTTTTCAAAATCCTCTGAAAAATTTCTTTTGCCATGTAAAGTAATATATCCACACGTTCTGGGAATTAAGACACGAATGTCTGTAGTTGTTCATTATTTTGCTTTCTGCAGGGCGGTCCCTGTTTTACATACAGGAAACTGAATCTCATAGTGTTGAACTGACTTACAACTCAGTCTGTAACTCTTGAAGCTAATCTGCCTAACTACCACACTCATGTTCTTTCTATTGCATAATGCATCATTCACGAGGTGCTCTGGCCTAATCCCCTGTCCATTCTCTGCCTCCAGATTGTCTGCATTGTCTAGATTCCTTGGGAAAATATTAGAAGGTCCAGTGTGCCTGAAAGAAAGAACCAGGAAAATTTGGAGTTCAGGCATGCAGCCGTTTGTGTCCACCCATATTTCCTGTGGATTATGCTGTCCACGGCTATGTTAAAGTGTTCAGAATGTCTAATAGAACTATATTAACATTCAAAAATGCTGTCCCTTTTCCTACGGAATACATTTCTCATGAATAGAGGAAATATGTACTCATACGAAGATCGTATGAGTAAAGGATTTGTCTTTTACCTGTTAGAACATGCAGTGTTTTTATACCTATAGATAAATAACAAAAATTGAATGTGAAAGACGTTAGATTATTTAAACATAAATTAGTAACTTGGTGTCTCATTTCTTGGTTTAGCAGATCAGGTTAATATTAAAATTGAATTATTGTAAGAGCTGTTCTTGTGCCAAATTATCAAATCATACAATTCCTCTGTGTCAAGAACATAAAATACAATGATAGTGTCACATTATACTCATTTTGAACTATAAGAATTATGAAGTATAAGAATTATCAAGAGTAAAATATAATCAAGAAAAGGAAAGATCTATTTCTCCAAGCTACCTTGTGAGTTTCCGTGACATTTAATACATTTTCAAAAACATGATGAATTCAGCCAGGTGCAGTGGCTCACGCCTGTAATCTCAGCACTTTGGGAGGCCAAGGCAAGCAGATCACCTGAGGTCAAGAGTTCGAGACCAGCCTGGCAAACATGGTAAAACCCTGTCTCTACCAAAAATACAAAAATTAGATTGGCGTGGTGGTGAATGCCTGTAATCTCAGCTACTCGGGAGGCTGAGGCAGGAGAATTGCTTGAACCTGGGAGGCAGAGGTTCTAGTGAGCTAAGATCCTGCCACTGCACTCCAGGCAGACAACAGCAAAAATCGGTCTCAAAAAAAAAAATGATGAATTTCAAAGTTGACCTCCTATATATTGAGACTTTTTTCTAAGTTTATGACAAAATATAAGGGCCCTTTACTCCTCATGGAAGTGCAAGGCAGCATATTGTCTCTGCTCAAGCTATTACTAGGAGTGAATGAATTTGACAGAATAAAAGAAGTATCTAGGAAACTCTTTTAATCTATAATGAAACATTTTAACTAATTACCATTGTCTGAAAATTATGCTTTACAGAATTAATTATAGTTTTTATATACAATTGTCTACATCTTATTTTATGGTGACTAGAGGCAATATTTTTTAAATTTAAAAGAAATATGACATCTATGATGGTTAAAATGAATAATGTGGCCACGTTAAGGAATATGATGACTAAAATTTTAGAAGCTGATGATGTTTTGGAAGAGATTCAGATAATCTAATTAAATAAAGGGCCATCTGTACCTAATGAACATTAACTACTTTGGTATCATTCATCCCTACTTATAACTTATGCTGATGAATCATTTCAAAAGAAAAAAAATCATGGTAAAAGAATCTGGATCTTATATAAGGATGTATAGTACCAGTTTCTGGGAGGATGAAAGAGTGCATATATTCATCTTATCAATTGATTGTGTGCATTGAACTAATTTTGTCTAGAATGTAATCTTGAAAATGAAGTATTCAAGGATATGACTGGTCCACATAAAAGATTCTGAAACTGATGAAAGATAGTAAATAAGAAAGGAAATTTTTTATGATTAGATAAATCTCTCACTTAATTCTGAAATGTCTCCTTTTCTGATAGTAGCGTCAAAATTTTCAACAAACATGTTGAATATGTTTACCTGGAAATAAAATTTATAATAACAATAAAAATCTTTTCTCATAATTGGATTATCAAATTTAAAGCCTAAATTGTAATTGTATGTCTCTTCTTTTTTATCATCCTAGTGAATGCCCATTTCACATATAATAAAATATAACGCATTATTATACCAATTTATCATACATATGCTAGATCCTGACAGCTGTCTCACCTCATCTTCTACAATTCATCATCTGCGTTACTGTTTATATAATTTTCAGAGTGAAGTGAAAAGTAAAAATTTGAGGCCAGTTGTTCAAAAAAACTTAAGAATTCTAAAATACTGAGAGCAGAACATTAAACAAAGTACAAGGTCCTTATAGACACAGGGCCTTGTGTGACTATATGTGTTGCATGCTCATTAAGCTTTCATAGTGGTTACCAGTATTGAAATTCTAAGGCCTTTCATAGAATGAAATATGAATTGAATTTATTCATAGAATGAAATATGAAATGAATTTAAATATCAGTATTTAAATTCATCTCTCAATCACTGTGTTTGTTTGATCTGTACTCACTATTGAATGTACTCTCTGTAGAGACCAGAGCATAACTGTCATATACACTTTAATATCCATGATTAGTATAGTCCCTGACACATAAAAATATTAAACAGTTTTAAAGGAGCAAATAAAATAGTAAGTGAATGAAACTCATTTCTCAATTTCATTTAATCTGACTTTTTTCTAACTTTTTATCACAATCATTCATTTAATAATTAACTATGACTTAATAATTATAATGTTGTATTTTACCTTCACTTCTCTTAATTTTTTATTTGATCCTATAAAATCATTAAATCCCTAGTGTTTAGTTTTTATCAATACAATATTCTAGGGAGGTGGAGCAAAATGGCAGAATTGAGAACTTCAGTGATTTTACCAACATAGAAACATCAGCGTGAAAAACTATTTACACAAGAAAATTACCTTCATAAGAGCTAAGTAGATCAGAGATCACAGTACCTGGTTATAGCACAGAAACAACAAAATTCATTAAAGAAGGCAGGGAAGTCATATAGTCTTGCATTGTCTACACCACACCTCCCCTCATATCGAAGCAATGAAGGGGGAAGATAGACTCCATTTCCTTGGGGAAAGGAGAGGAAAGTGTGCCTAAGATTTCACCTTGACATCCAGTACCAGCTCTGTCTGAGTAAAATATAGCACTAAGCAGGAACTTTAGGACTCCTATTCCAAACAAATGCCTGCAAATGAGTCTTTTATTACTACCCCAGGCAAGAAGGGAATCTATTGTCTTGGCAGGATGAGTCTTATCTCACTTTGTAGTTGGCTCACTATAGTGTCCTTGAACACCAAATAAATTTCAGCAGTAGGCAGGTGGTAGTGGCCATGGGCCTTGGGC